>MDKJ01021856.1:0-41663 GCA_005239525.1 Nicotiana knightiana | reverse complement strand
ATTCTTATAAGTGAGCTCTACCACACGATCTAGAGTAAAAAGAAAGAGTGACAGTCCTAAATTTTCTGTAGCTTCCTATTTATAAGTGTGGTGCATGACACACCCATAAACAAGACTCTACTAGACACGGCTTGTAAACTTCCTAGGACAGAACTGCTCTGCTACCACTTTTGTCACGACCCAAACCGATGGACCGCGACGGGCACCCGATACCTTACTCGGCCAAGTACCAACGTAACGTATCTTTCTTATTACATTAACATATACACTTGACATACGGGCCTAATAGGCCAACATAATCATTTATAAAATCAAAATATAGGCCGACAAGGCCGTACAATCTTCCACGTATACGACATATGTCTACAAGCCTCTAAGAGTACATAAATGTCATGAAGGTCGGGATAGAGTCCCGCCATACCAAACAATACCCGTCTAAATTATAATGACCAAACAAGTGACTCCGAAGCAAATGGAGCGCACCAACATCTTCCGCTGAGCTGATAGCCTACTTGGAGGGCTCTCGACCTGTCTATCGGGACTTGCGGGCATGAAACGTAGCATCCCCATGCAAAAGGGACATCTGTACGAATAAGGTACCGAGTATGTAAGGCACATAAATAAGTACATAAGAGACATGGAAGAAATATAGAGCACATGACTCAACCTGTAAGCCTGAATAGCTTTGTAAATCATGAATTACTTTTAGTATCATGCATATGCATATGAATGTCATGTCGTGCATAGGTACATGTTTCATAACATCATCAGCCTATGAGGGCATCCCATTATATCATATCGGCCACTGTGCAAAATCATCATCGTATACTAGCTGATCATGTGGTGGTGCGTATATAACGCCATAACCTTTCTCATATCCCATATACATATATATATATATATATGCGTATGTAACGCCATTTGAATATACATACATAAATACGCGTATATAACGTCGTTTGAACAATATTTCAGCCACTGTGGGCAACATCATCATCATATACCAGCTGATCAGGTGGTGGTGCGTATATAACCCCGTAACCTTTTCCCGTATCCCATATACATATATTTACATATATACGCGTATATAGCGCCATCTGGTCATGGGTCAATGTGCATATGTAAATGCATGAAATACGTCAATAAAATCTCTCGGTGCGTCATAAGGCCATAGCCTTAACATATCTTAGCTGATTCTCTTGACTAACACATTTCAATCATGACGAAATACGTAACGGCGAGATTGAAATTGGAAAAAAATCCGTATGATATTCTGGAGAAAGATTGCATCATACTCCCTTAGAATCGCAAACCTCACGTTGCTAAGTAGTCTTGTATGACTTTTGTTTAATAAATCACGTTGGCATTCCATATGATATCTCTCTTTGTGAATTTGATCATAATCTTGTATGATACTTGTTGAAGCTTTCTTTCCTTACTTTGTAGAGACATAAGCATTCCTTAAGTGATTTAGAGAGGTTTTTAATCTTAGTGAGTGTGGGGCCCATATATGTGATGACTAAGCCATAAAACTATCTTAATGTGCCATCCTGCTTCATGAAGTAAGAGTCATTTGTTGGTCCTTGATCCACATTTTATTGCTTCCATGTTGGGGGCTTATTAAGCTCATCCAATTATCTTAATTACTTCGTTAATCTCCCACTAAAAATCTATAATTATCCAATTATCCACATAATTAAGAATTATCTCAAATTACTTAAAATACTACTCACTTTTTAACACACTTTATGTATCCTACTATCATGGTCATGTGGTACCTTGTTTCACACTCGTCCATAAATACCGGATATTATAGCTTAGACCGTATTTTATCCTAAAATGTCAAACTTCGACGAAACTCATTTTTTTCGATTCACTTACCCTCTCACCTTCACGAATTTACTGATCACTTGTTTGAAATAGCATAATACTTATAATCTCAAAATACCCTCATTCCCGAACTTACGTTGATTAACTTATGACGAAACTTTAACGTATGAAAATGCGGGACATAACATCTCATTTTAGAGCTTTCATTAATTTACTTATGGCATACTTTCACGAACGAAAATTTGGGGTGTAACATTTGTGCACTTCACTAGATCTAGAGTTGCCTATTTGGTGAGTATGGAGGGACCCTGTCCCAACCGTTATAAGGTTTATGTACTCTTAGAGGCTTGTAGACATATTTCATGTATATGGATATTTCTATGGCTTTGTCGGCCTATGTTTTGAGTTCACAAATGATCGTGTCAGCCTTATAGGCACGTATGTCACATGTATAAGTTTCTATATCGGGTTGGATCGTTCTATGTCGAGTATTTCCTAATGGTTTATTCTAGTTATCTCATGACAGCCTTTCCGGCTCATTTACATATGATAGTATGACACAAAAGATACATTACGTTGGTACTCGACTGAGCAAGGAACCGGTGCCCGTAGAAGCCCATCGGTTTTGGTCGTGACACCATGTGGTTGATAGAATATCGGCACAATAGATATTTTTGTGCAATTTGATATGAGATTGGCACATTATTGTCTTTGTTCGGAGCGAATGAGACTTGGAATTTATGTTATGTTTATTTGTTTCTTAGATATATACATGCATCCTATATAGGTTGCTCCCACATGCTTTCCTATTTAGGTTGTTACTACCACATTAATGATTCTTACTTGGTTTACATCTATGTTTCTTATCTTATTTGTTACCGTCATATTTATGTTTATTACTTAGTTATTACTATCACATCTATGTTTCGTGCTTAGTTGTTATCATCACATCTATGTTTCTTATCTTGTTTGTTACTATCACATCTATGTTTCCTGCCTAGTCATTACTATCACATCTATGTTTCCTTTCTTATTTATTACCATCACATCTATATTTTTTATATCATCTGTTACCATCACATCTATGTTTCATGGTTAGTTATTACTATCAGATATGTGTTTCCTACTTGGTTAGTTACCATTGCATCTATATTTCCTACTTGATTTGTTACTATTACATCAATACTTTCTACCTGGATTATTACTATTAGATATTGGTCCTACTTTGATTACTAATGTTTCTTTTAGCAAATATACCACTAGGCAGGCTGCCTAGTGGATAATATATAAATAAAATCCCAAAATGGGTCCAAAGCTTACAAGATGTCCAAACCAAAATAGAAGTTGCATGAAGCTACTAGCTATTAAAAAGATAGAAAAGCTAAAGTCTAATAAACTAGCTATTACAATAAAATAAGATGAATGCTTCCTTCTCCTATCACTGTATGTGAATCCAATTGCGAGTGGTAAATACCAAGCAACACCTATCAAGCTCTCACCAGGCACCAGGGTATACTGTCCATATGCTAAAATGAATTCCAAACATCTCCACCACGGATTAGAAGCCAACATAGTCTTCTAAGTGTAGCTTCTATATGATCTCCACATGCAGTGTACTGAGTTTGTCCAAGTATTAATCATATGCGCACTCATCAAATTTAACATGTAAAAGTACCTGGCTTTAGGAAGGCTTGGCAAGGCAAAATCCAGGCTGGGGCTGGCTTTAGCCTGGCCTTGCAAGGCAAAAGCCAGGTTGGGGCTGGCTTTAGGCAGGCCTTGCAAGGCAAAGGCTAGGTCGGGGCTGGCTCTAAGCAGGCTTTGCAAGGCAAAATCCAGGCTTGAGGCATACTCAAGCGTAATAAACTGTGCATTTTTGTGATCTTGTAAGCTCAGATCCTTCCCTTCCAGAACCTTTAATGTCGACATCATTCTAAACATTTTTCTAAACCATCCTCATTTGAGCATGAAACCATGCTAATGCCATTGAGAAATGATTCAACAATCTCTATAGATACAACATAACGGGTTCAACATTTTCCTTAATATTTGAACATATCAAAAGTAGAATAAATTGCACCATCCAATAGTTGTCTATCACATTGGTCCTGTACACTATCAAAGCACCCCCAGAATGAGCATATGACCATGCTAATACTACTGGAAAGTACCTTAATAGCATACAAAATGAGACATAAAAGAAACATGCAGGTATGTGCAGATTCCATCACTCCGGGGATCTTCTCTTTGCTATTCTTACCCTAATGTTAGGAGTTTGAGAGTTGCTTAAATTAATGAAACTCCTCCTTACACTAGGCAGTTCAGAGAATAAGTGAAACTCAGATTTACCTGCATAAGAAAACAGTATGTTAGCTATAAAATCCACCACTGAGTTGCCTTCTCAGAACACATGTTGAAGGATCACATTGAAGTGGCCCTTCATCTCTATAATTCTCTTTGCAATTACCCAAGGAGGATCCCATTCCCCTTCTATTACTTTATTCATCACTAAGGAACCCTCTCCAATATGAGAGGGTGAAGATCATGCTCCATTTAGTATTCCAATCCTTGAAGAATAGCCTTAGCTTCAGCCACCGCCTTAGTTGTCACCCCCAAGTCTACTGCCCTTGCATACACTACATCACCTTCATCATTCCTCACACAAAAGCCTAATGAGCTAGGACCAGGATTTCCTTTTGAGGCTCCATCAATATTGCATTTCTACCAACCATGAAAAGGAACCTTCAATGTTACTCTTCTAGTGATCAATATAGGTTTATATCCTTCAAAATATTGAATTATGTCTAGCCATAACAATGGAATATTAGGCATCCAAGTATACCCCACCCTTGCCAGTTGATGCAATGTTCTATTGATCTCATGAATCACCCTATTTGTGGACACCGAACTCCCATGTTTACTTGCATTTCTTCTCTTCCAAAGTTCCCAAGTGATAATATATGGTACTGCTTGAAACAATGGCTTTAACTTTGGACAACATTGCGCATACCACCAATGCCTTATAACCTGCTTCAATTGAATCAATGGCACAATAATTCCAGTAGCCCCCATGAACAAGTTCCATACTTTAGAGGCAGTAGGACTTGTGACAAATATATGCTCAATAGATTCCTCTTGAGGCTGCTGACAACACCAACACCTAGACATCACCATTTGCCCTTGCCACCTCCACATGTCATCAGTGGTTATTTTCTGGCTCCACAATCTCTAAGAAGAAGGATATCTTGAATGGTACGCCTTTAATCCACATTAACTTGAATTCCTGATTAGGATCCGCCCTATGCCTAAATATTTGCGAAGCACTGCTAAAACTGAACTTTCCTGAAGGAATTGGTGTCTAGTATGGCCTATCCCAGTATCCCTCACTGCCTTCATAATGCACATTTAGCCATATATGTTCTGCAATTTCCTCATTGAAGGTTTGATCTAGCAGCTGATCATCCCATGTTTCACCTTGCCGCAATTCTGCCACATCCTAAGATCTTCATTGATTGGAAAGTCTTCAAGTAATACGTGATAAAATGCACTCAATCCAGTCCAATTTTCATGCCAAATATTTGTTGTTCCACTCTTCAATTCCCGTAGGATTTCATGTTCTACTTCTTCCCTAGCAGTCAACATTTGTCTCCAAACATGAGACACCCTTCTAAACTGCACCACCGTAGGTATCTCCTTCTTGCAATACTTATTCCACATAAAATTAGACCACAAAAATTTTGTGGTCCTAAACCTCCACCATAGTTTAGAAAATAATGCCCTCGACACATCATGTAAGGACCTAAGACCGAGGCCCCCTTATTCTTTAGTAAGGCACAGATTTTGCCATGAAGCCCAATGTATATTTCTCCCTTCTTCCTTTGTGCTCCAAAAGAACCTAGCAAAAATCTTATGAAGATTCTCTAGGATATTTTTTGGTGAATGAAGGACTGATAACATGTGGACTGGCATACTTTGCAACACACTAGAAATAAATGTTTCTTTTCCTCCAAATGACAACAACTTTCCTTTTCATGAATGCAATTTAGCCTTTACTTTCTTGATAAGATCCTCATAATATTCCTTCCTCCTTATAATGTAGAAAAAATGACACCCTAGATATGTGAAGGGGAATTTAGCTCTTGCAAATTCTGTAATAGCTCCAACCGCCTGACACAATCTATTAAGAATCTTTGAACAGAACTAGTATGAACTCTTATCTTTATTGATCATCTGGCCTGATATCTTCTCATAGTTCCCTAATACCGCCATAATATTTCTCAAGGATGGAGGATGAGCAGAAGCAAAAATTATAGTATCATCACCATATGCCAAGTGATTTAAAAGATCAGACCACTTAGGCATTCCAAATCCCGCAAATGACCAGTCTTCAAATATCTTATTCAACGACCTGGAAAGTACCTCAGTTGATAGAATGAACAATGCTGGTGATAAGGATCCCCTTGCTTCACGCACCTTGTATACTTAAAGAACCCTGAGGACTGCCCATTCATCAACACTGAGTACCAGTTATTTGACACCAAGTTCCACACCATGTTGATGAAGTTCTCAGAAAATCCCATTTTCCTTAGTACATGCAATAAGTACTTTTACGAAAACCTATCATAGGCCTTACCCATATCAAGCTTGATAACAACATTAGCTGGCTTTCCCCTTAACCTTATGTCAGTGACAATTTCTTGAATCAATAAAATGTTCTCAAATATACTCCTACCCTTCACAAATCCGAATTGATTAGGAAATATTAGAGAAGGCAAAAAATTTTCCAATCTATCATGTAACACCCTAGACAAGACCTTGTTAATGAAGTTACTCAAGCTAATAGGTCTTAAGTCAGAAAAGGTCTCAACTCTAGGTTTCTTAGGCAGCAACACTAGATTGGTGTGAGTTATGTATTTAGGCAGTGGAGCTCGTCCAAAGAAGTGTAGCACCATGCTGTGTATATCAGCACCAATAACATCCCAGCATGTTTGATAAAACAGACCAGTGAATCAATCTGGACCACTAGCACTCTCCCCACTAAGCTCAAAAATTGATGTCCTTACCTCTTCAATTGTTGACAATCTGCTAAGTTCCAAATTCTGTTCCATAGTGACCGTTGAAGGTACATTATTGAGTAAGGAGAAGTCAGATGCATCACATTCATTTGTGAACTATTTTTTATAGAAATCCAATGCAGTTGTAGCTAGTTGCTCCTGGTCTTCAATCCATACCCCACTTCAACTTTTGATCCTCTTCAGTTGTAATTTCTTTCTTTTGCCATTAACATAATTGTGAAATAAACTTATATTCCTATCTCCTTCAGCAAACCAAGTCATCCCATCTTTTTGCTTCCAATACTGCTCCTCAATACTCAAGTATTTTGTCAATTCAGATTGTGCCTTTTGAAGCACAATTCAGTTCTCAATTATAGGCTCTTCTTCAAACAACATCTTGTTCACCCTAACAATGTCCTCCAAAATTGCCAACTGCTTGAAGATTTCACCAAATTTTTCCCTACTCCATTTTGACAGTGATGTCTTCACCCTCTTGAGCTTCTGCTTGAACATCAAAAATGGATCCCCTATGAAATTATCTTCCTAATTCCGCCTCACCACATCAATAAATGTAGCATGCTTAGTCCAAAAGTTCAAAAACCTGAAAGGCTTGACAAAATTGTTGTCTGCTCCCCACATGTCATTAACAATGGTGTATGATCTGATCCAGTTCTGATTAGATGTTCAACTTCAATATTTGGCAACATGTTCTAAAATGGCATATTCACAAAGATCTTATCCAATCTCTTGAATATACACGTATCATTTGGTCTCCCATTCCACCATGTAAATGGGATTCCTTTATATCCTTGCTCAAACAAACCACACGAGTTTACACAAAATGCATAATCTTCATATTCAGGAGGGTGTACTGGTAGTCCTCCTATTTTCTCATCTTCATGCAATATCACATTGAAATCCCCTCCTACCAACCATGGCAATTTCATATCACTTACTAAGTAATACAAGTGATCCCGCAATTCCAACATCTCCATTGCTGACCACTTTGCATAAACAAATGTCATCATCATGTGTTGCCCCAGGTCATGGTGAAACACTATCACAGTCACCTGTTGCTCAGTATCCTCCACTAATTCCCATTCCACCACTGTATCAAAGAACAACCATATTTGCCCATTAATATTTGCATAGGCAGTCTCCATATTCAACCTTCTTCTATATCTATCAATGAATCTCTTCTTTTGAAAAGGCTCAATCAATTCAACTACACAAAAACTATGCTCCCTATTTATGTTGATCACCCTAGGAAAGGTCTTCTGTGTATTCACAGACCTTATGTTCCATATTAATGTTTTGATCACCATCATTTAGATAGAGAAGCTACCATCCTGGGCATTATTCTTGATGATAGCTCTTTATTCTTATTCTTCGTGGTTTTCTTACCTCCTTTGGCACTAGCTGTGGGTGATAAATCTCTTTCCCTAGCGACTTGTTTAATGTTTTCTACTGTTGATTCATCATCTCTTTCATCCTCCATTGGATTTTGTCTCATTAAGTCTTCATCAATTGGTGTCACATTATGTGTAACTAAATCATGTAAATGCTGTAGAGGAGACTTCTGTGGAACTCGAATTTGCAGTGGCATAATTTGATCAGTGCCACAATCCATAGGCACTTCCTCTATTTCCCTAGTTTCTATCGGAACAATTGCCCGCTCATCAACCTTTTCATTGCTATTCACCATAGAAGAAGCAGTAGCCTGCATCATTTTGAATTGTTGCTCATTGACAATGCCTAGCCCAGGAATTAGTGTTGTAGGCTGCTCAAAAATGTCTGTTCTATTGATATCACCACTCTTTCCATTGTTTTTTCTTTGGTCTGACCCTACTGTATCATCCCTAACCTTCACATTATCATCTCCATCAAGTTTGTTCTCCAATGCATACACTGGAACACCATTAATCTTGCCAGTTCACTAGGGTATGGTTTAATATTGTTGCTTCATCAGGTGACCCTGGCGCCAGGCCTAGCGTCGCCAGCCTAATGCCTGGGGTACCTAGCCCTAAGCCTAGCGTCGCCAGCCTAACACCTGGGGAGCCTTGGTTTAGGCCTTGCGTCCCCAGCCTATCACCAGGTGGGCTGCTATCCCTCACTTTGTCTCCTGTTCTCTTTGTCGTTCCTAGTTGATCATCCTCCACCTCAATTGCATCACTCCCTACAACTTTTGTTGAGTTTATCTCATAAAGGTCCTCAAGCTCCAGAATATGCAATAGTTTGAGACGAAATATCTTGACATCATTGGTTTGTAGTCACATTGAGTTGCCTTAGCTCTTATTTGCTAGTTCCAAACCTTCTATGAACCCAGTCGATTATGGATTCCTTATTAGCTTTTTCATCAGTACTTTGATCACTAGGAACAATTGGATTAGCCTTAGATAAGTTCCCATAATGCTGATCTTCCAATATTTTCTCAAATGTTTCCTTCTTTACATGCTTAAGTTCCCGTTGATTACCTTCTCCAGCTGGTTTAGTATTAGCATCTTTCCCAACCCTAACCCTAGAAGCCTTAGGATTAGGGCTTGACACTCCGGTATTGCCTTATTTTTCCTTCTCATTGGCCTTCTATGATTTCTTTTCCCCATGTTCCTTCTTCTTATCATTGCTACAATCCTCACCTTTGCCTTCAGTAATTTGTAGAGTAAGTTGTTGAACTTCCTCAACCTCTAGTGCATTGAACTTGTTCTTGGCTGCTACTTCCTCAAGTTTGGCCTTCCCTTTACCCTTGTCAGCTTCCTTACCTTGTTTGTTATCAACAATGTGACCCTGATTATCCCGTTGGTATTTATTCTTCCTTGCTTGTATCCATTCCTGCTTGGAATAATTAGTAGCAGGCTTACCAACCACCTTTCCACTTGACAGAATCTTTGTTGAATTTAGAGTTGTACCAATTGCTTCTTTGCTTTCCTCAACTATCTTCTCCTTGCCTTGATCCTCAACATCTTCATCAAATCTCTTGTGTAATTCAAGATGAATTACCCAGCATTCTGCCTCACTATGCCCTTGTTTCTTGCAAGGCTTGCAATATTTAGGCATATAATCATACTTAATCTTAAACTATTTAAACTCTTCTGGCCCAGATTCATCTGCTTTTTCAACAATCTTAATACATTTAGGGAAATTACCTTGCAAATTCACTTCCACCTTTACTTTAGCACAACTAGGTCTAGTCCCATTTTGAGTTTCTAGGTGTGCATGTAATGGAATACCAACTGCACGAGCTAATGAAAATACACATTCCTTACCAAAGAAATTTGGAGGATGTTCTGGAAAACTAATCCAAGCTATGGCAATTGGAGTCTCTTCATCAGGTGTCCACCATGGATTCCATTTTGTACAACGCATCTGCTACATTTCTGATTGAGCCTTTATATAAAAAGCTACCTTTGAAAGAAGATGAACATAATCCTTCAATAAGGACATCCTAATTACATATGATTGTCTTCAATCAAGCCAACTGAACAATGACCCTTAATCTCACATTGAATTGGAATCACTTTACGTAATTCACCAATAACAGGCTTTCCATATGAAAATTTCCCCAGAACTGCAACTTGAAGCCCTTGTTGTATGATGGATTGCTTCACTTATTTTTTCTTCCACTTCACAACTGGTTCTCCATGAAGGAACTCAGTTGGTTTCAATGGTAGCGTAACTAGGGTTTGCATGGGCGTATTTATGACAGTAGGGTTTAATAAATTTGCATAGGTTTTAGGTGTATTAAGATTTGTAGAGTTTGGTAACGGCTGGGGGGTGGGGGATGAAGACCACGGACCAACCTCAGGAGGAGGCTGGCCACGGGCCGTGGAGGCCATGAAGGGCAGTCGCCGACGTGCACTGTTGATCGCTACTTGGAGGAGAGAGAAGAGAGCTTTTTAATTTGTTCTTGCTCGCATTTTGACAGATTACACACTGATGTTAAAGATGTGCCTTCTACCTTGTTTGTTATCATTACGTATATGCGTTCTAACTTCTTTGTTGCTATTTCATATATGCCTTCCACATCATTTGTTACGTTTACCTTGTTGGGTGTTGGTTTGGTTATTATTGTTTTTTGTTCTGATTGATATATTGGATTGGGCGTATGTCATAGATATATTGTATTAGACCGGCTGCACGTCATAGATTATTATAACTAGATCGGTTGCACACCGCAGTACGGACATAGCACCAGGTTATATGTCGTAACAGTATTAGGATCTGATCGGGTTATACGCTAAAACCATATTGTGATTTGTTGATCGTTGTGATTTGTTGAATGGAGTTGTTGATATGTGACATGTATAGTTATGCGTTCACTTCTACAACTTGCATGCTTATTTTCTCCTAAGCTGTTCAGATATATTTTATGTACGCTTGGTACTTGTTAATAAACTGTGAGATACTTGGAATTTGTCAAATTTATATAAGGAAGAGTCTCCATCATACCTTGATATCAGACTCATGCAAGGGAATTCGCTTAAAGGTGATTAATAATTGATAGAACTTGACCCGATTTATATAAAGACACTCTGTATTCATGCAGAAGTAAATGAGTTAATGTCGTTGGATATATATTTTTTTCCTGTATACGACTTGGTGTATTTATATATGCTTCTGAGTGGTAATCTAGATTAGCATGTTGTTAACTCATTTTATTTGCATGTACCTTACTGTTGTTTTCTTCAGCTTGTTGTTTGTTTATTTCTTTTCTTTATTTTCTATGCTTATTAACTGTACATGTGTATTAAGTGAGTATCGTTCGACTTAAAACCTCGTCAATATTTCAACGAAGGTAGGCAAGATATTTATTGAACATATGGGGTCAGTACTCATATTACACTTCCGCACGTTGCATGGAGATATGTCACGCCCCAAAATCGAGGGACGAGACCGGCGCCTAACCGAATGAACCCGGTCAAGCTAACCTGATTTGCCTTTCCTATCCCACGCGTTACCCCGTGATTTCAATATACATTATTCATGTGGAATAGCCATTTATAACTTAAGCATAAACTTACGACTTGAATTCATTTCTACTTTTTATCATTACCAACATATGAAATCAAATAATTGCAAAATATATACAGCATTACCAACGTGGATCACGATTTCGAACCGTACCCTTACTTACCCAAAATACATATGTACACTACCCACATTGTGTCTACGGAGCCTCTACGAATACAAGAAACATAACACTACCTGTCGGCAACAAGGCCCCGGCTATACCTTACAATACACAATAAACTCAAAAGAAGATGGCATGAACCACACATGTTCCCGAGAGGAAGTGGGGCTCACCAATGCAACCGACGGAATGGAGAGGAGGCACTACGGTCGGCAGGCTGAATTACCTACTATGGAACCACCTAAATCATCATAAGAATGTAGCTCCCCCGACAAAAGGGACGTCAGTACATTTGAATTGTACTGGTATTTATAAACAAACTTTACTCTAAGTAAGATCAGCAATGCACAGATAAGAGACGGTAATAGAATCAGCAAGCATTGCACAGAACAGAAACAATCAAAATCACAAGTTCCACAGATTCCCCTTTTTTCTTTCCATCAACACCATATTCACAGAGAATTTCATCGTAAGGACACAATCTCAGTACAACCAATCACCCATACGATATCAAGTCACAACAGATCATTGCCCAAAACACGAGTCAAAATAAGACATTTCCACAATCAGTGTGGTATGACTGAATCAACCACAGTTCCTGTTTATCATATCATTTTACAGCTCTTAGCACTTAATCATGTTCACATACTTGAGTTCACTACCAATCTTTCATACCGGCACATTACGGTACTTAACCAACCTTACACATGGCAAAACATTCACAAGTAAATCACATTTCCACAATTTCGAATAGTAAATACATGAATTTTAGCTAGACGGTCAGAGAGTAGGGCATCATGCCTCAATATATATAGAATACCCAATTTTGCACATACTCAGACAATTAACACGAAACAAATCAAACAATACACAACCAAGAGACAATACTACAACCAATCAATCAATGCACGTGGAAAGAAACAACCAACATCAAACAAGATGCACAATCTCTCCTTTTTCCCTTTCAACATCATCATATTCAAGAGCTCATAGATTTTCATTTCAGTAGTGATATCGATCACATTTCATCCTTATTACCTCGGCCACCCTTATTACCTCGGCCACCCTTATCACCACAACCCATCACCTTATTACTTCGTGTTGCGGCGCGCTACCCGACCCAGTCTGACAATTTAAATTCACAACAACAATCACAAAAAATTACATCACAAGAAACATCATTTCAAGGAACACAAGTTCATATCAACAATTTATTTACTCGGGCCCAAGGCACCATAATTCTCACCAAGCAGTAATTCATCTACACGGTGTTGCCATAATCGTTCAGCTCATTTACATCATTTCAAAGATTGGTTTTCTACTTTGATAGGGATAACCGCTTCAGTACCATAAACCTATAAATTAGGGGTCATCCCAGTTGATGTGCGAACTGTGGTACAATACTTCTCGTGCCATTTTTTGTAATTATCTTCCATTTTCCTTAATATATTCTTGATGTTTTTGTTGGCGGTTTCTATGATGTGGAATTCTTATGCTTAATCTTAAAGGTCTCACACATATCCTTCATCAGATCACTGTTAAGGTTGGCGGCATTGTCGGTGATGATTGACTCTAGTACTCCGAATCGACAAACAATGTGACCCCGAACAAAATCTGCAATGACCTTCTTAGTTACAGCTTTGTAAGATGCGACTTCAACCCATGTTGTGAAATATTCTATGGCCACTAGAATAAATCTGTGCCCAATTGAAGCAGTGGGTTTGATCCGACCGATGACATCCATGCCCCAAGCGGAGAAAGGCCAGGGTGCACTTATTGCATTGAGTTCATTGTGTGGCACTCGTATCATATCAGCATGTATATGGCATTGGTGACACTTCTGGACGTACTTGATGCAGTTTTTTTCCATAGTCATCCAGAAATACCATGCTCTTAGTATTTTCTTGGCTAAGAAAAGCCATTCATGTGTGGCCCGCAAGTTCCAGCATGTATTTCCTCGAGTAATCTGGATGCTTCCTTGTTATCGACACACCGTAGTAACCCCAGGTCAGGAATCCTTCTGTACAGAATTCCTCCACTTTGAAAGAAGTTGTTGGCTAACCTTCAGAGTGTGCATTTCTGAGTATGATTTGCGTGCTCCGTGTACTCTACTTTTGCCAAGTATTCTTTGATGTCGTGGAACCATGGATTTCCATCACATTCTTCTTCAACATGAGCGCAATAAGCTGGCTGCTTATGAATTCCTATTGGGATAGGGTCGATGAAATTTTTGTCTAGGTGTTTTATCATGGAAGATAAAGTGGCCAATTCATCTGCGAACTCATTCTGAACCCTCGAAACATGTTTGAATTCTATCTTTGTGAACCTCTTGATCAGCTCCTATATATAGTGCAGATACAGTAATATCTTGGTGTTCTTTGTAGCCAATTCTCCTAAAACCTGATGCACCAACAGGTCAGAATCTCCTATCACCAGCAATTCCTGAACATTCATGTCAATGGATAACCTGAGTCCTAAGATGCAAGCCTCATATTCTGCCATATTGTTGGTACATGAAAATTTGAGTTTTGCGGATACCAGATAGTGTTGGCTTGATCCTGACACTAAGACAGCTCTGATACCCACCTCTTTGAAGTTTGTAGCTCCATCGAAGAACATTCTCCAACCATCGTATGCTTCAGTGATATCTTCTCCCACAAATGATACCTCCTCGTCGGGAAAATACATTTTTAATGGTTCGTATTCTCCGTCTACAGGATTTTCTGCCAAATGATCCGCTAACGCTTACCCTTTGACTGCCTTCTGAATTACATAGATGATGTCGAATTCCCTCAATAATATTGGCCTTTTTGATAACTTTCCCGTAGGCATGGGTTTCTGGAAGATGTATTTCAGCGGATCTATCCTTGATATGAGATATGTGGTGTAGGCACAGAAGTTGTGCCTCAACTTTTGAGCTATCCATGTCAAAGCGCACCAAGTGCGTTCAAGCAAAGAGTACCGTGCTTCATAAGGTGTGAATTTCTTACTCAGATAGTTTATGGACTGCTCATTTCTTCCCGTCTCATCGTGTTGTCCCAGAACACAACCAAAATCTCTATCTTGTATGGACAAATAAAGCAGCAAAGGTCTTCCTGGTTCCGGTGGGACCAGAACATGTGGTTTAGATAAATACTCCTTTATTTCGTCGAAGGCTTTCTCGCATTCTTCAGTCCATCTTGTTGCGGCATCTTTCTTCAAAATTTTGAAAATCGGTTCACATATCACGGTTGATTGTGCTCTGAAGCGACTGATGTAGTTGAGACGCCCTAAGAAACTCATCACATCTTTCTTGTTCTTTGGAGGTGGCAAGTCTTGGATAACTTTGACATTTGATGGGTCTAATTCATTCCCTTGGCAGCTGATGATGAATCCTAGCAATTTTCCGGCGGGGATTCTGAAGGAACACTTTGCGGGATTCAATTTCATATTGTATCTTCGAAGCCGATCGAAAAATTTCTTCAAGTCTGCTATATGATATGTGGTTTTTCTGGATTTGATAATGACGTCATCCATGTATACCTTTATTTCCTTGTGTATCATGGCGTGGAAAATAGTTTCCATAACTCTCATGTAAGTGGCTCCAACATTTTCCAAACCAAACAACATCATTTTATAGCAGTACATCCCCCATGGTGTGATAAAGGCTGTCTTTTCAGCATCCTCTTCATCTATTCAGATCTGATGATACCCCGCGAAGCAATCCACTAAACACTGGAGTTCATGTTTGGAACTGTTTTCGATCAGTATGTGTATATTCGGCAATGGGAAATCATCTTTGAGGCTCACTCTGTTTAAATCCCTATAATCGACACTCACTCTGACCTTCCCGTCTTTCTTTGGGATGGGAACGATGTTGGCCAACCAAGTCGGATACTCAACCACTCTGAGAACCTTGGCTTTGATTTGCTTAGTGACTTCCTCTTTTATTTACAAACTCATACCTAGCTTGAATTTTCTGAGTTTCTATTTTAGAGGTGGACACATGGGATCGGTAGGTATCTTGTGAGCCACTATGGATGTGCTCAAACCATTCATATCAACATAGGACTATGCAAAAATATATTCATAGTCTTCAGGAACCGGGCATATTCTTCTTTCTCTGACGGTGATAGATTAATGCCTATGCGTGTTTCCTTGGGTGTTTCAAAGTCCCCTAAGTTAACTGTCTCGGTCTCGTCCAAATTGGACTTAGGCTTGTTTCAAAGTTTTCCACTTTTCTGACAATTTTCTCAGGTATTATATCCTCTTCCAGATCCTCTGAATCATTATCCTTATGTTGTGTTGTCTCATTACATGTCACAGTTGTAGGTTCATCAAGATAACTAATAATAACGCTGTAGAGAGAAAATGTAAAGAATAATAATAAATACTAAAAATAGCAATGCATTAATAAAAATCTTGAAAACGTCAAACAAGTACATCACAATGATTCGAGCAATTATTTCAAAACAAAATACTAAAAATGTCTTAGATGCTCATAAAATTGCTTTAAAAAAATAATTGATGCTAATTGCCAGGCTACCCAGGAACTCGACGGGCCTGCGATGGTGCAGTAGTCTAGTTCTTGAGAACAACTTCTTTCTCCATAGCCTAAATAGTAAGGTCTTCCTCCTCCTCCTCCTCCTCCTCCTCAACTATCGCACTGCAATCCATGTCTTCATCATCCAGAAACAGCTTCATTATGCCAGCTAAAGCTTCATCTTCTTCAAACCCCCACATCATGTCACCTTGTGGAAATGTCTGGTGCAAATGTGGTACTGGTTGTTCTAGCGGATAATAAGGACCACACCATGGTGGAGACCAATCCTGGTACTCTTGCCAAGTGTATTCATACCCAAGCCCAAAAGTGATCCCTTGGAGATTCTTGCCAAGACCCTTGCCAGGTTCATACCCTGTCCATAGCAATATGCTTTCTATCTTGTTACTCTACCATTTGTCTTTTTAAATTGTGTTGACGCGCTCAATGCGATGGTATGTTTCTCCACCCAGCTTCCTCCTGTTCTCGATGACTGGAACAATCTGATTGGTGTAAATGGGATTACTACCGTCTCCATGGATGATCACCTCCTGATGGTTCCACTCAAACTTCACAGCTTAATGTAGAGTAGAATCTATGACCCCAACAACATGTATCTAGGGCCGTCCCAACAATAGATTATAGGTAGCAGATATATCCAGCACTTGAAACTCAACATCAAACTAGGTTGGGCCCATCTGTAGGCTGAGGTTGATCTCTTCAATTGTGTCCCTTTGAGATCCATCAAACGCCTTCACATTCATACTTCCTGCTCGTATCTTGTGCAGGCCTTTACCCAGCCTATTCATAGTAGTTAGTGGAAATATGTTGAGACTTGAACCCCCGTCTATCAAGACCCTGGCGATGAATTTTCCCTCAAATCACAGTGCCCTGTTGTGACTTAGTCCTTCCGGTGGTACCTCGTCTTCATGAAAAGTGATTTTGTGGCTTTCCAATACATGCCCGACCATGTTGACCATTTCTCCATTAGTGATGTTGGTGGTTACATAGGCTTCACTCAGCACCTTCATTAGGGCGTTCCTGTGTGTCTCAGAATTTTGCAGCAGTGATAAAATGGACATCTGAGCAAGAGTTTTGTTCAAATGGTCAACCACAGAGTAGTCTCTCGCTTGCACTTTTCTCCAAAGGTTGTCAGGGCCAGTTTCAATGACAGGCAGCTTAGATGCAGCTTCCTTGCTCGTTTCTCCCAAGTGCTCGGGTGTATAAACCCTACCAGTTCTAGTCATGCCTTGTGTTGCACCCGTTTCTTCCATTTTTGCTTTTCCTTTCCTTCTTGCTTCCGTAGCATAATCCCATGGTATAACATCATACTTATAAGATGGCACGGATTCTACCATTACGGTGAAGGGTGTGGTCATCTCGACTTCAAAC
Source organism: Nicotiana knightiana (assembly GCA_005239525.1). Classification (NCBI taxonomy): domain Eukaryota; kingdom Viridiplantae; phylum Streptophyta; class Magnoliopsida; order Solanales; family Solanaceae; genus Nicotiana; species Nicotiana knightiana. The sequence continues at coordinate 23,743 of MDKJ01021856.1, read as the reverse complement.
GGAGTTGGTACGACTACTTCAACCTTGATCGGTGCCTGGGTTTGTACCACGATAGGTGTGAGAGTGACTGGGGATGTTTTAGGATCGTCCCTCTCTCGAATGAGTCCAATTGACCCTTCTGATTGCCATTATTCATCGATCTTGATCACATCACTCCTTCACCTTTGTGATCCGGGAGAGGATTGTTACGAACATTGGGTGCGGCTTCTTTTGCCTGTATGATCTTGTTGTCGATCAGTGTCTGAATCTTGTCCTTCAAAGTGCGACACCCATCAATGGTATGACCCTTCTTGCCTGAGTGATAGGAACATGCCTTGTTTGGGTTAATCCACTGAGAAGAGTTCACTGTAGCAACATCAGGAATGGGAGTGACGTAACCGGCAGCCTTCAGTCTCTCGTATAGCTAGTCTAGGGGTTCAGTAATCGGAGTGTATTGTCTGGGTGGTTTGCGGTCAAAATTTGGTCTTGGTTTCTAGTAATTTTGGCAGGCTGGTGGTGATGAGTGATAATATACGGGTTGGGTATTATAAGTGTGGTAGGTGGTAGCAGGCTTGTATATGGGAGGTGAAGGCTAGTATGTGGGTGGAGATGTTTGGTATGTGATAGGAGACTTTGGACCTTGGGCTACCATTACTGCACCCATTTCTTTCTTCTTGGAGATACCTCATGACTGCAAAGCTTTATTTGTGGCCTGGAGTGCTTCGAAAGTTGTCACCATTTTGCTCTTGATCCCTTCTTCTATTCTTTCTCCCAGCGTGATGATGTCAGAGTATTTATGGTTTTTGATAACCATAAGCCTTTCATAGTATTGCGGTTCTTGAGCTCCGATGAAGAACTTATCCATCTGTTCTTCTTCAAGTGTCGGCCTTACTTTGGCAACTTCAGATATCCACCGAGTAGCATACTTCCAGAAGGTTTCATTGGTTTCTTCTTGAGATTTTGAATGTTGAAAATGTCTGGCACGTTTTTCGTGTTGAACCTGAATCGATCCATGAAATCTGACACCATGCCCACCCAATTAATCCACTTTTTCGGGTTCTGACTGATGTACCAAGACAAAGCATCTCCTATGAGGCTCCTTATGAACAACTTCATACAAATTCGTTCATCTTTGCCAACTCCTACAAGTTTGTCACAATAGGTTCTTAGATGCACTTTCAGATCACAAGTTTTGTCGAACATTTCGAACTTGGGAGGTTTTTAACCCTCAGGAAGTTCTACATCTGGTTGAATGCACAAGTCCTCATAATTCAAACCTTCAATGCCCTTGCCACCTTCGACACTCTGAACTCTGCCAGTGAGCTTCTTGAGTTCTTCCGCCATGTTCTTGATGAGCAGGTCCTTCTCGGTGGATTACGGTATATATATGGTTTGTCGTGGGGTGTGGGGGTTTCCACATATATGGGATTGCTTTGGTGGACTCCGGGAATCTGGGCATAATGGTGGTCATTGGTTGAGTTTTAGGGATCAAGAGTAGGTTGCAATGTATTTTAAGGAGTGTGGTAAGTGGTGGTTTGTGGATATTGAGTTGGATGGTGATGATGTTGTTGAGGAGTAGGTACTGGCGGAGTGTTATGGTTCGGAGGAGGAGTGGTATATTGATGTGGTGAGGGAGGGTTTAGCGGTGGATTTTGATTCTTTGTGTTTCGAGGAGGTGCCGGGTTTTGGGCATTTGTGTTTTGTTGGTTGATATCAGGGACGTTTAGGGTAAGGGAAAGGTTTGCCAAGTTCCGGACCTACTCAAGTTCTCCTTGTAGCTCCAGTATTTTCTGTTCCAGGCATAGGACCAATTTGTTCTGTGCTGGAGTACTTCGACCATCCGAATTTCAACGAGTTCTGCATTGTCCTTTCTGATACCACTTAAATCGTCCATCTTTCCTTTCCCTTTGTGTCTGCCTTTAGGATCACTTAGCGGAGGAGGAGGTGGAGGACCTCTGGATCTAGTGTGATATACGGATGATGCCAGTATGCACGAACCAACCTTGGGGAATGGGAATAATCAAAAGAAATAAAAACAAAAGGTAACCAAGTCAGTAAGGGATATTGAAAGAATGCTTGCAATATTGAACATGCCTTGCAAAATCAGGTAACAAATTCGCGTCCTAATTTGGGGGACCTCATTGTGCCCAAGGTAGGCCTAAGCGACACATAGACTAGGAGAAAATTGATGCCAATAATTGTGTAATTTCATTAATGCAAAAATGAATCAAATCCTTACTAAAACGACAATAATAAGAAAGTTACTAATGGCATTTGCCTTATTACAATCAAAATCTAAAACTAAGCTTAAAAGTTGTAAAGAACATCATTTCCTAATCTACTTGGTCCTAGAAGGACCTTCCCATGCTTGGCTCTCTTGACTCCATCAATCAGATTCCCCAGGTCGCGCATATCCAGCAACATGTAAGCCTTTTTTAGATGCCCCCTTCATTGCCATCCGTGTTTCAACAATCCGAAAGCCTCTTTCTTATCTTTCCCTCAAGCTCCATCAACCCTTACTCCAAGTATTCTAATCTTTCTGTTGATTTAGTGGATATTTCCCTCCATTCGTTGATTGCTTTCATATCCACTTTGTGTTATTCCAGATGGCTAGATTCAGACTCGAAGACCATTTTGCATAACCTCCTATACTTGACTTGTGCTTCATCAACGTCATCTATGATCCTGTTTTTCAGATTAATTCCCGGCTTGACGTCTCCTGCTATATCTTCCACTAACCATGATGGGTAAAAGTACACATGGCCATCATGATACCTATCTAGCTCAATAGTATCCTTTTCCACAATGACCTTCTGATTCCACATATGTTGTGCCTCGAACTTGAATGGAATAACGTCCCCTTTAAATTCTACTTTGTACTGGACCATGTTGGAAACCCGAGGTATAACCTGTTTTCTTCCTGCTTGTCTCATTACCCGTATAGGAGCATAAGGATAGATTCCCCTCAACCCGATCAGTACTAGGTGAGTAGTCTCTCTTGACCTGATGATGAACTCACTGTTAGGAAACTATTCAAACATCCAATGTACCTGCTCGTTTGTCATATTGTTGAAGACACTGACCTGATGGTGAACTCACTGTTAGGAAACCATTCAAACATCCAATGTACCTGCTCGTCTGTCAGATTGCTGAAGAGACGCACCCAACTTACAGTATTTCCAGGTTGTGCAAACCTGTCTGGATAAATGTCATTCTCTTTGGGTGATGGTAAGTTATGTAGTCATTCAATGGTCGATGCAGAAGCTCTTGGCGATATTCTCCCCTATGTAAATGTTCTAACAACCATACTTGTAGTAACAGATTACAACCTTCGAAGTGCCCGAATCCCTACTTGCACCAATCTAGAGCGCGGTACATTTCGGCTAGGATCATGGGGATGATGGTATAAGTCTGTCCCTCGATGCCTTCCATCAAAGTCCTGGAGACCATGGCTAAACGGGTATGAATCCTTCCCCCTTTCATTAGAAATATCAACAACCCAAAGAAGCAGACAATGAACACATAAACCCGACGGTGCGTCAAACCCAAAGAATTAAAGTTCATCATGATGAAGGCGATATGACTTGCTGTGCCCATAACGCTCATAAAAGAATTCAAATGGGATGTATGACTTCTTAAAACAAAGCAACTCGTCATTTTTCTTGAAACCTAGCATTTTCAGAAAACCGTGAGGGATGCGATTCTTTGGCACTAATAACCCTGGACTATCCCACGATAGCTTAGTGAAACCTCATATTTCCTCTAAGAGAGGATTCATTTCTATGTCACTGATCAATGTAGCGTCCTCAATCAATGCTCTATTCGGTCTGGTGTCTAGCAAGGACGGAAAATTACCTAGGACCCTTCTCACATGATTCTTGCTGCTAGGCACGAGATTTTTGCACCAATCAAGTAACAGAGGTGGGATGTTTAACATGATGCATGTACATTTAATGTTGGAGTGAGGTTTCTATAATAGCCTAGACTGGTACTCTCAAGCGGACAACTTGAGAAGAAAAGGCAGGGGACCATCGACTGCACCGATGATCGACTAGTCTAGCGCAAATAAGCCTTTCCGATTTAAAAAGGGTAATTTTGGAAGAGAGCGGACACTCATCAAGCGCCGCTATGTTGATAATAGGCACGAGCGGAGTATGATGTGTAGCATGCTTTATGCAAAGATAATAACACATTGTCAAGTATATGCATGGTAAATATGTAAAAAACGGTAAATACATTATTAAGGTAAAACATGAAAACATAAAAGAAAGACAAAGGAAGAAGTTAGTTCATGGAATATATGCAAGAATGTAATAAAGAAAACAAAGAAGTAGGGACGGGAGAGGCATGATATAGTAGTCTTTAAAAAAATGAATAGCAGTTATAGCAAATAAGGGTGAATAGGAAAGGGATGTGCATGCTATAACGGATTTAAACGAATAAGGGTGAAATAGGGAAAGGGACGAATGTAATAGAAAATTTTAAAAAAAGGATGTGCATTTTATATCAAAGAAGACCACATAAGCCAAGTTCATTATGGTAAGAGCCTAAGTGTAAATCCCCAGCAGAGTCGTCATGCTGTCGCGCCCAATCTTCTTGCGAAAACAAGTTTCGACATGTGACAACTCCTTTTAGAATGGGAAATAGAGTATTAAAAGGAGAAGAGTCGCCACCTAACGATTTTAAGATGCGTTAGGGCACCTATTATGCATATAACTCTATTTGACTAGTCAACGCCACCAAAGATCGGGTAAGGGCTCAAATTACCTCAAAGAGAAGGTGTTAGGCACTCTTCGAGGTCCACAACGGTGGGTCCCGACCGAACTTAAGATTATGCGGATTAATATTGAGCTAAGTGACCAAATAAACCAAGGGAATTTAAAGGTCAAATAATTTTGTTACAACATAATTAGCACAAATCTTAGTACAAATATAAGAATACAACTATTTAGATCTAATAGCAACATATAAAAGAGAGGGGGTCCTAAGTTTTTAGCCTAAAGGTCCATCCCATGCAACATAAATAACACTTCGTAAATCCCTTAAGGTAGGGAGTTACTCATATTATCCAGCGGGCACAGACTATGATCTCCTACTGCCCAATTACCTAAAAGCTCTCTAATTCAATTCTATGTCGTGCTCTATGCGTGCACTACCCGTCCCATAGCAATGGTCCAGGAGATATTGGACATCTACTTGGTGGTTCTAGACCTTACTTAGGCTGCTCAAAAATGTCAAGACTAGGTGAAATACAAAACTCTTATTGGACTTCAAATATGGGCAGTTAAGGGCTCAAGTTAGCCTCCACACTTAAGCAACAAATGCACACGAAACAGGTTTTCATGTTAGGCTGTTCAATATTAAGAACCTTAAGCCCTATATACATGATCTCTATGTGACTTTGAATTAAAACATGCAGACAATTTCAGATGCAAGGTACTGCTCATCTCCATATAATTACACGATTGTTGCATGATGATTCGTGTTTGCAGATTTCCAGTTATTTAACCTACAGATGTTACGTCTAAGTGATTTATGCAGTAAAGATATTGGAATCTATCGGGAACACCCCAGAATTACTCATGCTTTTGGCAGCGGCCTAAGTGAGCAATAAACAGTGTCGAGAAGTACATCATTAACAGTATTAAGGCGAACAGTGGTATCTTATCGATAGGATCTCTAATGATTAGCACTTGGAGTCGATTTTATTGTTATACCTTAACCTTATAATCATGTTTTCTAGGTGAACAGTGCGATACAATAACAAATGAAATGATTGAAATCCTATAGGCATGATTTCTAGTGGAGATGTTGTAGCAATGCAAATTGAAGGAAAGTTCAACGATATTTGTTTCCTATGGGTAGGTTTTCTAATAACATGTAGCAACAAGGATAATTGAAATCCTAATCCTAGTGTGTTAGAGTTCACAAGGGTCTCAAATGGACCCCGAGCAGTGCTCACACTAGGGAGGTCAGTAATAAGAGCCTTGGTAGCCTTGGCTTTCAGCCGGCTAAGAATGAGAGTTTAAGAATAGCATAGGTAAATGATGAGGGAGAGTGGACAATGGTTGAGGGACAGGAGTTGAGGAAATGCAATTATAGATTAAAGTAGACATAGCAAAGCTGAGCATACGGAGCAGCTAATCAAACAGGTCACAGGACTTAGAAGCAAGTTCAGCAGGATTTCAACACTTAGCAAAATAACAAATAAACAACCACATATTGAAATATATAGGTGAGAAATAAGTTTGCGAGATTGACACAGGTGCATAATACCAACAAGTTTAAATATAGCACTAACTTAGAGATTTGAATCCTAAAGGTCTTAATTATGTCAAACATGGTATGGAAACACAAACTAAGATGGCCATTCTAAAGGTTTCCAAACAATCATTAAGGATATAAGTCTAAGCAAAACAGAGACATGATGTGAAGGAGTAGATCATAGTTGATAGAAAAGGTCTTAGAACACATTACATATGCAAAACTATCATTACAGAGATCCAGAACAGAGTGGGAAAGTAAACTCATAGCAAATGTAGGCATTCAGGTATTGACAAAGTAAACTAATTAACTAAAGAAGGTCCCAGTTATGCCAGGGATTCATCCTAATATCATGAAACAATTCAAAACATGGTACGGAAAACAAGATGAGGTGACTGTTCTAAAACCTCAAACAATCACTAAAGGAGTATGGGACCAAGTGAGCATGCTGAGTGACAAAAATAGAAGAGAAACAAGTCATAGGTTATTACAAATATGAGGCATTCACTACAAAGTTTCAAGACAAAGCAGGTAATCATATTCATGAACACTCAGGCTTCAATACACTATCTAAACGAGCTTAGGAAGGTTCAGGTTATCCAAATTAGACATAGAAAACCTCAGAACTAGCAGCATTAGGAGAAGTTAAATGCTAAAGAGACTTAAACCGAGTGTAACGTTAACAGAGTTGTGCATAAAAGTAACCCAGAGACACATTAATCCATAGATTTCAAAAGTGAGAACACATGCAAATCAGAGACACATAAAAATGAAATTGCAAAAGGTCAAGCGACTTACCAGTTAAACGGACAATAATAAAGAACAAAAGATCTACGAGAACCCAGAATCTTAATGCGTCAATGTTCCCAAGAGCTTCAAAAGAACCCCGGGAAATTTTCGCACCAAGAGAAAGTTCGAACAATATAATCTCAGTGGTCTTGGCTTTCAGTCGGCCAAGAACAAAGTACAAAACAAGAGAATGAGGGAATCACGGAACAAAGTTCCAATTTTTAGTGAAAGTATATCGATTAAGGTATGTCCTAAAGGGGAATGGGGAGGGGTTTATATAGTAGCGAAATTGGATGAGTAGACAAGGAAACAAAGTAAATAAAACCAAAAATAAGGAAGAAAAGCATGCAAAATCGATTCAGATCAATTTAGGAGAGAAAACGGGTAAACCCTAATTCAAGAGGGAGAACACAAATCGGACGAGATATCACTGAATCGGAGTCACATAGCATGGTACTGAGTGTATATAAATAAAATAATGCTCAGAATCAAGGGTTCAAGCCATTTTAGTCCGATCTCAAAAGATCTCACTTGCCAAACTTAGGCAAACACCTATGTAACGCCACAAATGGACGACCAGTAGTGAGAGGAGACCAATACGGTAAGTGAATCAGTGATTAATTCTATTTTAGAGCCAGATTTGGAGAGGTTGAGAGATGCAGCGGCTAGGGTTCGTAGAAGAAGGGGGAAGGTTCGAGAGAGTGTGAAGGCGGTTGTAAAGAGACAAATGAGTCTCCAAGTTTAGGTGGGGGGAGTAATTAAAAGTGGGGGGGGGGGGTTAATCGTGGGCCGTTGATCTCTAAGATCAATGGCTAGGGTTTAACAAAAAAACTGGGGAGGGTCATTTTAGAGGGGTCCGACCGGGTTGGGTTTGGGGTCATTAGGCTTAGGCCATTGGGCCAATTTGGTCTGAAAATTGGTTTAGAGGTTGGGCTACTATTTAAATACACCAACTTTATCAAAAATAGTTTATAAAGATGATTAATAAACAAATAAGAATATTATTTATCCACTAAAATGATTAAAAATAATAATTCATCATTATAAAATTTAAAAATATTATTTTGACATAAATAATATAAATAAGGAGCATTTGTATATGAATATAGGCTATTATTACAAAATTATGTAAATAGCTTTAAAATGCTAATTTAATTATATAAAAATGAAGTGAAAATATTATGATACATATATAGGGATGCAAAAAATGGTAATTTAGATGATTAAGTCATCACAAATAATTTAAAGGAATAATTACTAAATATTTATGTGATGCAAGAAAATTAATTTTAAAGCTCTAAAAATTATAACAAATTATAAAAAATGCTTGTATAGATTTTTAAACTAAAAATAATATTTTGAAAGTATATATACTATTTGAGAAAATATGAGGACAAAATTGGGTATCAAGAGAACTAACCGGGTATCACGGCACGGATCTCGCTTGATGGCGGTTACGGAATAGTAATTAACAAGAGAGGAAATTTTTTACCTTTTTTAGACTTGTACTAGGGCTGAAATTCTCCTACTATATATAGGGGAAGTTTTTTCTTTGATTACATACCAACACAAACCAAGGCAATACAAATTCATTTTTCTGCTTTCTAGCTATTGCAAAGTTCTTATTTTATTGTTGTTCTTCATACACAATTGACTTCGAACGAGGGTCCGATCAAGGGCAAAACTTCTGTCCAGCCTAAATACGAGCCCGGTCATAACATCAGAATTGGTTTGATTATTCATTTTATCCTTAACTCGTTTATCAAACATTCTTGATTATTTGTGTTGAAATATTTCACATATCCTTAAAACCGCATACATATTTAATTGTTATCCGTCTTAAAGGTAAACAATATTATTCAATATCTATGCATTTTATTTAGGAAAATTAGAGAAAAAATGATTAATTGATCAGTCCTATGCATTCAGGCTGGGACATAAAAATTACTGACATTGTTGGGATGGATATGATCTCTAAACCATTAACCATAACTTTCACATGCAAGATTTGGGACTATAATTCATTTTGGTAGGGATAGGATGGAAAATGGGGCGGGGCAGGGCAAAATTTCAATGGGGCGAGGCGGGGCGAGGCAAAACACATTTTCAAACAATAGTTAATGGGGCGGGGCGAGGCAAAACACATTTTCAAAAAGTAGTTAATGGGGCAGGGCAGGTGTTAGCCTCTCGGCTTCATTGATCGAACATGGCAAGGGCATGACAAGGGATTTACATGATGGACCTTGGCACGACCCTATGATGGTTGTGGCATCATGTTGACAAGACCTTCGACATGGGCAAGTGTTGATGGGCATGGACTGTCGTACGATGGCATGTTGTCTTAGGTGACAGGACATGACAAGACCATGGCATTGGCGTGGCCATGGCAAGGCAAAGGCAACGGGCAGCAAAATCATTGCAAGGGCTGGAAAAGCTAAGGCAAGCTAAGGCAGGGTGCGACAAGGAAGATGGGCGTGGGCAAGGCAGTGTCATGGGCGAGCTGGGCATGCAGCATTGGCAGACATGTGCTCAAGGCATGCTACACATTAGCATGGCGCAAAGGCATAACAATACTTGGCCTGTTGGTGCCAAAATTCAAAGGTTGCACCCATGTTCCACGCACATGCAAGAAAGTTGGGCAGTTACCTAATTTCCAGCAAGTGGGCTGTGTGAATTTTAGGGCATTTGTATTTTGAAATTGAAATATTTGAAATTCATTGCAGTTGGGGATGTCAACTGCTAGTTTAGGATAAGGAAGATGCCAAAAACGCGTGCCTATATGTATAGGCTTGGCATGCTTGTCAAAGGTGGCTGTCTTTGGCTATCTTTTTGTAAGGCTATTTTCATGTGTTCATTGTAGCACGAGATTAATACTAAGTTGAGAAGAAATTATTGTAACTATGTGCCTTGTCTAATTTATGTATGTTGCTATATTCTAAGTGTCAAACCAAAACGTGCGGGAAAAAGGAAGAGGGTTGAGTCATTGTTGTATGACTGTCGTGCAGTGTCAAAATTAAAAAATGACCATGTAACAACTGGTATCAAAGCAACATCGGGAAGATCTAGGAATTATCATGGTTAGAACTGCAGAACTTCGTGAAAGACTTCAGAAGTTAGAGGTGCTGGTGGGAATAACTGATGACGTTATGGATTTGGTGGATATTTTGACGTAGATCCATGGTGTTAACACAGAACTTCAACACGTTCGTGAGAGTGTTAATAACCAACTAGTGGAATTGCAGGATTTCCACGAAACTGATGTATAGTAGTTGGAAAAGTTACAGAAGGAAAACGAGGATCTTAAAACGGAAATTCAGATCCTTCGACGGGCTGTTGAAAATGTGCCCCAAGGAGGTGAAGAACATAACATATTAAGATTCTAGATCCAAAGTCATTTCATGGTGTTAGAGGCTCCAAAGAACTGGAAAACTTCTTGTGGGACTTAAAGCGCTACTTCTCTACTGCTCATGTCCCGGAAAAGGACAAACTGACCATGGCGGTGCGATATTTCAGAGGAGATGCAGTGTTGTGGTGGCATACGAAAAATGCAGATGATGAAAGTTCTAGAAGACCCAAGGTTGATGCTTGGGAAAAACTTCGTGACACACTGAGTGATAAGTTAGGGATCGCGTGAGCGGTTGAGATAGACTGGTTCTATTCAGGACTATGTGAAGGATTTTTCATCCTTGTTGCTCGACATCCAAAACATGTCTAATGAGGATAAGCTGCATAATTTCATTTCTGGAATGCAAGGCTACGCTCAAAATGAAATTTGTAGGCAGAAAGTTAAAGATCTTCCTAGTGCAATTGCGGCAGCGGACGCATTAGTGGATTTTGACTTAACTGGTCTAACTTCTTATCCTACCTCTTCTTCTAAGCCAAAGAAAAGGGAGAGGAGCAAGGACCGAAGAAGGAAAGTCGGAAGCAAGATGGAAATAACAAAGGCAAAGGGAAGATGTATGCTTCTTCATAAAAAACAAACAGGCCAACGGGTGGTGAAAATGTTTGCTGGACATGTCAAAAACTTGTACATCATGCACGAAATTGTCCAAATCAAGCAAAGATAAATTCTCTTCTTGTTGAAGAGGAGAAACAAGGGAAGGGACAGGAAGTTGCTGCTGATGTGAATCTATTGCGGCTGTTGAACACTTTGGCTTGTGTAACTATGGCGGATGATGAAGAAAATGCTTCCAAGGAAGAAGTTTTATACGTGAATGCTATGGGGGATGATTTGGCTGATGCTTATTCAACACTAATGTATGTGGATATGAAAATCGGAAACAAGAGTGTCTTGATCATGGTTGATACAGGAGCCACGCACACCTTTGTTTCCTCTAGAATTGTTCAAGAGTATGGGATGCAAGTGACAAAGTGTCCGACAAAGATGAAGGTTGTGAACTCAAAGGCGCAACCTGGTTATGGGGTGGCGTTAGATGTCTCGATTATATTAGGCCATTGGTCTGGAAGTTCAACATGACTGTTGTGTCATTGGATAACTTCAATGTGCTGTTGGGAATTGATTTTTTGAAGAAGAACAAAGTCGCTCCAATTCCTCATTTGGATAAGTTCATGGGGGAGACAAACCCCGGCTTTGTGAAAGGTATTTGGCCCTACGCGGATGAAAGAAAGAACGTTGGGATAACTGCTTTAATTTCAGCCATTGCATTTGAGAAAGGCTTGAAGATGGGTGAGGAACTTACCTAGCTGCACTCATTGAAGTTAAGCCAGATCTGCAGACTGAGGTCCCAGATTGTGTTGCAGATTTGCTGAAGGAATTGAAAGATGTGATGCCTCCAGAATTGCCAAAGGAGTTACCTCTGAGGAGGGAGATTGATCTCAGGATTGAACTTATTCCTGGATCATTGTTGCGTGCGCGGCCTCCTTACCATATGTCACCTATGGAACTGACTGAATTGAGAAGAAATTGTTTGAGTTGCTTGATGCTAGGTTTATTCAACCATCGAAGGCTCCATATGGTGCTCCTGTTTTGTTCTAGAAAAAGTAGGATGGTACGTTGCGGATGTGTGCTGACTATAGGGCGCTGAATAAAGTGACTGGAAAAAATAAGTATTTGGTCCCTTTGATTCAAGATCTGCTGGACAGGCTCTCTAAGGCTAGTTATTTTACTAAGTTAAACATAAGGTCAAACTATTGGCAGGTTAGGATAGCTGGGGGATGCCCCTAATACCACTTGTGTAACTAGATATGGTAGCTTTGAATTCCTTGTAATGTCGTTTGGGCTACCAATGCCCCGACAACTTTTTGTAATTTAATGAACAATGTTCTTTACGAGTATCTTGATGACTTTGTATGTTTTTAGTTAGACGGCGTAGTCATCTATAGTCAGACCCTTGACGATCATTTGACTCACTTAAGGAAAGTGTTGGAAAGACTTAGAGCCTATCAACTCTATGTCAAGATGGAAAAATGTGAATTCGCAAGTCGCGAAATAAAGTTTCGAGGCTATTTGGTTAGTGAAAACCATGTGTGGATGGATCCAAAGAAGGTGCAAACAATAGTTGATCGACAAGAACCATGGGGGGTGAAGGAGCTTAGATCATTTTTTGTCTTGGCAAATTATTACTGGAAGTTCATTGTCTTGGCAAATGATTTGCTGAAAAAGAATGTCAAATGGGTTTGGTCGGATTCGTGTGACAAGGTTTTCAATGCTTTGAAGAAGGCCATTGCATCCGAACCAATCTTGAAGCTTCCAGATTTTGACTTGCCATTTGAAGCACACACAGTTATGTTGTTGGCGATGTGATGGTCCAGGAGGATCATCTTGATGCATTTGAAAGCAGAAAGCAATGTTTTTCTGCACATGAGAAAGAGATGGTTGCATTAATTCATTGCCTTCAAGTTTGGAGAGTTTATTTGCTTGGACCAAAGTTCATGTTGTGGACAGACAACGTGGCTAATACCTACTTCAAAACTCAATAGAAATTGAGTCTGAAGCAGGCCTGGTGGCAAGAGTTCTTGGCTAAATATGACTTCGTGTAGGTGCACAAACCTAGAAAACAAATTCAGGTTGCTGATGCTCTTAGTCGCAAAGAGGTATTTGTTGCAACTTATGCTCTCACTGTATTGAGTATGATTTTATGGATACAATAAAGTTTGTGTTGTAATTGACCCATTGCATGTAAAATTAATGGATCAAGTGAAAGATAGGACAATTAGGCAGTATTGGATCGAGGATAATCTGTTGCACTTCAAGAGGGGAGAATTGTGGTTCCTCAAGGTGCTGGATTGTGTCGTTTTCTTCTAAAGGAGACGCATGATACTCCTTATGCTGGTCATCCGGGTGTTGAAATAATGTTGGCATTGGCATCTCAGAATTATTTTTGGCCAAAACATGGAAGATGACGTTGAGGCCTATGTGAAAACTTGTCTAGTTTGTCAACTTGACAAGACTGAATGGAAGAGAGAAGCTGGTTCGTTACAATCTCTACCGGTTTCAGACTGTCCGTGGGCTTCTGTTTCTATGGAATTTATCAACGGACTTCCAAAAGTTGATGGCAAAGCATCAATCATGGTGGTGGTAGACAGATTCTCAAAATATGGGATTTTTGTTGTTGCTCCAACCATTTGTTCCTCTGAAGTAGCTACCAAGTTATTCTACAAGCATAATGTGAAACACTTTGGGGTTCCAAGGGATATTGTGAGTGATCGGGATCCGAGATTTACATGCCGATTTTGGACTGCTTTGATCAAATTCTTGGGGAATGATTTGAAATTCTAGACTGCAAATCACCCACAAACCGATGGGCAGACCAAACATATCAATCATCTTCTTGAAGAGTACTTGAGGCATTATGTGATTGCTAACCAGAGAAATTGGGTTGAGTTACTAGACAGTGCGCAATTTTATTACAACTTGCACAGGTTTTCGGCAGCTGAAATGAGTCATTTTGAGATAGTGTTGGGAAGATAGCCTAACACACCACTGGAAATTGCTCAGTTGAAATCAGGGGGCAAGTGTCCTACTGCCCATAAATATGCTCGCAACAAGCATGAGTTGCTGGCTGAGGTGCGAGAACACTTGAAAAATGGCTAAAAGAATGAAAAGGAATGCTGATAGAAATAGGCGGTCTTTAGACTTCAATGTTGGTGACAAGGTGTTGCTGAAGCTTACTCCACATATTTGGAAGAAAATTTCATGCCGCGAACCTAGGGGCGAGACCAACACCCAGTGCCTCACCAATCCTTGCGTACCAACTTGCAACTAAGGGACTATGAACATATGATGTCATACTTTGGCCATGGGTCACATTGCAAGACAACTGCGAATGCTGACTAAATATCAACATAAAACTGAGGCGACAAGGCCGTCATAATTATTACAGCTGACAAACCAACCAAATATACATACAAGTCCTGCAAGTCCAACATACTTCACTAACTGACAGGATATGTCTACAAGCCTCTACTGATGGATATACTATGATAGGAACATCTCCCCAAACAACTCATAAAATATATACATATATATACAAGATGTACATAAGTCTCTAGACCCGACAACTCCGAAAGGCGTCGAGCTTACCGATCAAGTTGAACTCAGGAAACACTTAATGATGAGGTCTACCCATCTGTCTGTCTGAACCTACACGCATGAAATGCAACGCCCCTAGAAAAGGGACGTCAGTACGAAATAATGTACCGAGTTTATAAGGCAATATACTAAAAGCTGAAATTGAACTGATAATATAATAACTGGAAGTCAAAGATAATCTGAAGATATGCTTACCTGCTGATACTAACTCAACTCTCTCAATATAGTAAGTAAAATAGTTGTCCGGTCCTATAAGGCTTGGTGTATATATATATATATATCTGCTCTATCGTAGGAGGCTCGCTCATAGGCGCTCGGCCATACTAGGCTTTGTATCTCAACCAACTGGGCTCGCTCATAGGCGCTCGGCCACAGTAGGCTCGATATATAATTTACCACCTGATCAGAGGTTGCCCAATAGGGTCCTGCCTATCGATTATAGCTCGATGGTAATGAAAATAATATAATACTATATATATATATATATATATATATATATAGAGAGAGAGAGAGAGAGAGAGAGAGAGAGAGACTCTCTGCTCTCTTAACTGGAAAAAGGAAATACTCAAATGAATATGAAGCCCCGATAAAGAGAATATTGTAACATACAAAACTAGAAAAATATACGTAAATTTCGGGATATGAATTTTTCTTTATGCTTCGTTATCAAACTCGTGTAATTACGAGACCATGCCAAAATGAAAGAAGGGATTAGCCTTAACATACCTGGAGTAGGGAAAAATCCGTATGAAATTCTTGGAAGAGGTTGCACCGTACTCCCTTACAATCGCAAAATCTCACGTTGCTAGTGTGCTAAGAAATCTTGTTGGATTTTGGTTAAAGAATGAATTTCTTCACTACCACAGTGAACTTAATGTGCTAAAGAATAATTTGAAATTGGTAAACATTGGGTGATCGTTGGCTGCTAGACCGACAGGGGCAACCAAATAAACAACTCGCCAGAACTCTCTTAATCCATCAACCTCAAACTTAAAATGGGATTGTTGCCTTTTTTTGGTATTGAATATATAAGAAGTGAAGTGTTTTTGAGAATGAACTATCAGAATGCTCAAGTTATTCCTTGGTATTGAAAACATTGAAATGAATTTGGAAGGTTTGTTTTGAAAGCTTTAAAGGTGGATTCACCTCAATGTTGATCTACAATCTTTCATTGATAACTTGAAACTTCTTACGTAATACATTGCTACTAGGTCTTATGTTGCATCGAAGAATATTTGAAGTGATTTTCCTAATCCACTCACCTTACGTGGGTATTTTTAGCCCCTTACAATTCATGCAATCCTCTTCAAGTCATTACTCAATCGAAGGCCCAAATGTCATCCTTTATCAATCACAATCACATCCTCATTGCACTACCAGGGAAGTATTCCATCCCTTCTAAATGCTACTAGTCTTAAACTCCGTTGAGTTCATTCAGGCTATACTCTCACTTGCCCTTTCTTATCCTTACTCATGTCTTTCTAAAACTTTGTTGTCCTATCGTACTTTAGCTTGCGATCAATTTCCTTATGTTTTTCTGGAACATCAAGCGAGACATTATATCGTCCCTAACTTTTCTTTATTCTCTTGACTAGGCCTCTCGATACCTAGACCATATGTAACGACCCGACCAGTCATTTTGAGCTCTAGCGCGTCGTTCACCGAGTTGAAGTCGTGAGCAGCTCCATTGTAGGTGTTACGACTTGTAGGTGTGGTCGGAATTGAATTTCGGAAAGTTTAGAGTTGATTTGGAAAGAAAATTCTCATTTCAGAAGCCTTAAGTTGGAAGAATCAACTAAGATTGGAATCTTGAGTAAACGACCTCCGAATCAGGATTTGAAGGTTCCTGCAGGTTTGTATGATGATTTCGGACTTGGTCGTATGTTCGGATCGGGTTTTGGATAACCCGGGAGCGTTTCGATGCATATTGTGGAAGTCAGCATTTTTTAAGAAATTTCCCAAGTTTGGCTTGAAGCGCATTTTAGTGATGTTGATGTCCGTTTGGAATTCAGAGTCTGGGAATAGCTTCGCATGGTGATTCTGGAGTTGGGAGCGCGATCAGAAGTGAATTCGGATGTCCGGAGGTCATTTTGAAGTCATTTGGCTAAAGATAGAAATTTGAAAGGTTTTGAAGAATCCAACCGGAAGTGGAAATTTTGATATCGAGGTCGAAATGCGATTTCGAAAGTTGGAGCAGGTCCGTACTGTCAAAGAAAAATTTGGGGTCAATCACACGTGATTTGATAAGTTTCGGCATCAGATGCAGGAATTGGAAATTTCTAAGTTCATAAAGTTGGGATTTGGGTGCAATTCGTGGTTTCGATGTTGTTTGATGTGATTTGAGGCCTCGAACAAGTCCGCATTATGTTTTGGAACAGGTTGGTGTAATTGGACGGGGTCCCGGGGGCCTCGGGTGGATTTCGAGTGGTTAACGGATCAATATTTGAAGTTGAAGAAAGCTGAAGGTTGCTGTCATCTTGTGTAACCGCACCTGCGAGACTTTGGCCGCAGGTGCGGATAAGGGAGCCGCATGTGAGAAATTAGGCTGGAGCCAAGGAGGCCGCAGGTGCAGGAGATTTGGGCGCACCTGTTGAAATGCAGGTGCGACAAGGGGACCGCAGGTGTGGAAAATTGGCCTAGGCTGAATGTTTTAAAACAAGGATTCTTGGTTCATTTTCTTCATTTCTTCTTTGGCTTAGGCGATCTTGGGAGGATTCAAAGAGAGTATTCCTTCATGCAATGTCAAGGTAAGTAACTCCTTCATACTTCTAAGTTAAATACAAGATTATATGCATGGAAATTGGTAGGAATTTGGGAAATATTGAAGAAACCTAGAAAATGGAAATTTGGATTTTTAGCCACGAATTGAGCATGAATATTTGAGTAAATTGTATATTTGAGTTAGTAAGGCTATGGGTAGCATATATCTTCGAGAAATTTCGGATTCCGGGCACATGGGCCTGAGGGCATTTTGGTCATTTCACTAAGCGAGGTTGGGAAATTATATAATTGAAATTGTTGCAAATATTAGAGTATATTTTCATTGGGTTGTCGTTGTTTGGATAGTTTTGGGGCGTTGTGCGTTCATTTGGAGTCATCGGAAGGTCTTGGAGGCCGGTTATGGAATTTCGGAGCGAGGTAAGTCTCCTTTCTAACTTTGTGAGGGGGAATTATCCCCCTAGGTGAATTAATTAAGTATGTGCTATTGTCTTCGGGGGCTACGTACGCACGAGGTGACGGGAGTCCATGCGTAGCTACTATTATGCCATGACCGGGTAGCCTAGGACCCACTAGCATGCCTTACCTGTTGTACATGTGATCTTATCTGTGATATTAGCCTGCTAACATAATTGAAATTGTAATTGAATGACTAAAGAAGATTAGAGTTTATTTTTATTAAGCATCTAAAAAGAGAATTGATTTCCTTCGCGGGAAATTGTGTTTCCGGATAAGGTTATGTTATTAAACATTATAAAAACTGGGCAAGTGAATTTCGAAAAAAAGGATTTAAATACTATTTTGTGGTTTTCAAAAGAGAAATCTATCATTTACTTGAGTATTTGTGTTCCCGACGTATTCGGGGTGGATTGTTGATTGTGCATGTCTGCATGTGACCGCTTCGTAATTTATATTCCGCTAGCGAAATGTTATTTCCCCCACTCTCATGGAAGCGGGGCCGTACGCCACGGCGAGATTGAAAGAAATATTATGGTTCGGGTCGTTCGACCCCCGACAGTGCACAGAGATGTTTATTATGATGTCTCAGGCCGGTTGTCCTTATCCCGTATGCGCTTGCTAAATTGTTAAATGTTTTATTCATGATATTTGAAGTGATAGGATATTTGGGGGAAAATAAAGAAGAAATTATGGATTTATGATATTTGGGGGAAAACAAGGAGGAAATTGTTTATTTAAGATATCTTGGAAAATAACGAGGAAGTGGTAACTGTTTTGTATATTTCCAGTATTTATTTGGATTGCAGTGCCTTATATATATTGTTGTTTTACTACCTTTACGTGCCTACCGTGTTCATTATATGTTGTTAATTAATTTGCTGGCCCTTAGTGAGTGTCTAATTCGACCTCTCGTCACTACCTCTCTGAGGTTAGGCGGGCGACTTACTGAGTAAACGTTGTTTTTGTACTCATGCTACACTTGCTGTACATTTTTATTGCATAGGTACTTTCATAGCAATGTGGAGGATTCGGAGACTTAGGCGAGCTGCATCATCCGGAGGCGATCCGCAGCTGACAGAGTCTCCCTCGTTCTGTAATTGTTTTCATTTTTAAATTTTCTAGTCCAATTTGTATTTCGAACAGCCTTTGTGATGTTTGTATAAATTCTTAGAAATTGCTCATGTACTTATGACACCGGGTTCTGGGGTATGTTGGGATATATATGCTAAAGTGTAGTATTCAAACTATTGTTTTTCAATTAACAAGATTTTACTTGGTTAATATGTAATAAAGTGAAAGGAAATGCTTCTTCATAAATGATAAAACAAGAAAATTATTTTAATTAATTAATGATTGGCTTGCCTGACAATGATGTCCGGCGCCATCACGACCGTATGGATTTTGGGTCGTGACACCATAGGCTAGAAGATATGCTACTGATGATGCCGTTATTATTCCTGTATATTGAGTCCCAACGCTTCTAGTCTTTTATCCAAAGTATGGACTATTCAAAACCTTCTACATTTGAGTATCTCGTACGTTGTTCACCTTTACCTTACATACTTTAAAATATCACTTTACATTCTTCTATCTTTCTTTCGTAACCTCCCTCCCACATAAATATAAATCACATCCATCATTTGAAGCTCTATTATAATACTTGCACCTCTTGTGCCTATACAATCTGGTGGGAGCTCCATACTGACTCCTTATGAGGCTGGTACTTCTTCTAACTAGCTTTATCGTAAAGCCGTTATAGGATATTATTGTTGTAATATTTCCCGTGTACCTTCGATATTAAGAGTAATTCTACAATATTCTCAATCACGATTTCTATAATTTCTGGATCCAATAACCGAATTCTTGATTCACTTCATTGATGTAACTCTTTAGTTTCCTCCTTCTCCTGATCTTCCTTTATGCCGGCTTGAATTATCTTCCGCTCTAGGCTTCATGGTATTAGTTATTCTATTTAGCCGTGCATGGGTGCTTAGGAATATGCATGATACAATCCTTTAACAATTTAATCTTTCGTCTAAGTCCTGGGCTCAATTATTTTTTAACGTATACTAGAATCTTCTACGGTTTTATATGTTGCATGTATAAAACTCCGAACCCTTAAGTGCGTTCATAACATAACCCACTCTGGATCATTGATCGAATAATTTCTTTCGTTCCATCTTAGCTTTCTTTCAACGTAAGCTATTATTTTTCCTGGTCTTTCTGCCCCCTTGTTGCGTCCATGCTTAGCTTATCTTAGTGCCCACACTTTCCAGCATTTTCATACAACTCATATGATATCGAATATTACTTTTAATTTTACTTCCCGTTCATTAGCCATGGTAGGTGCCACTTTCCTTTGGAGTGCTTACAATGTTGTTGTGAGACTGTTGTTACACGACCATTTCCTCTTTAGGTCGTTGTTCTTAGGTTGACGTTTTCTTCCTTATCTCCTCAGCTAGTCTTTGTTGTAGTACTTAGGGAGAACCCTTGACTCTCGTAAAGCTATGAGCTTATTACGAACCTTTTTAATGTCCTTCCTTGCCTATAATCATCCGTAGTTGCTTAACCCTTGTGCTTGTAGGGTTGCTTCTGAAATAATATTTTGACTGCCTTCCCGGTGGCACTTTCTTTTATCCCCGTAACACTCATACGGTACCTTTAACTACCCCGCCTCCTATTTGAATATATATCAAGTATTATAATGACATTCCTGCGAGGCTGAATTCTCCATGTTGGGTTTTACTATGTTTATCTTACACGATCTGCTGACTCGTCTGTAACCTCCTGTTATCCATGACTGGGCTCTTCCTGATCAATTACCAACTACTCGTTGGCCCATTCTCATATCAATATTCCGTGTAATCCTTCTTAAGTTATTTCCTTTGTCTTAACTTACGTCTCGCACTGGCTCTTTATTTTTAATAACAGCTCGGATGAACTTTTACTTCCTCTCTTTGACGTCGTGCTTGCACAATATTCTAGAATCGTAGCGTATCTATGGATTTGGATAAGTTCCATCTCATTCCTTTTTCATTTTTATCGCATTCTTCCTTTACCATTCGATAGTCACTAGAACCACTTAATTCCGACTTAATGCCACATCACACCATATTCCCTCCTTTAGGGGAGAACTAAGAGTTGAAGCCACAAGAATCTACCTATAGATGTTTTACCTCTTCATCTTTGGCGTCGTTTCACAACATTAATGATCCTTACTCACCTTGTGACAATCCTTCTGTACCAAGGATAACAAATTCCCTTACTCGCGATTGTGACACTTAGGCGTAACTTGCACATACAGTCTCTTAAGCTTAATTTTTCTCATATTGCTTGCTTTAGGGAAACGTCTCCCTGAATGACCATTCTCTAAATTTATCATGAATCTTCTTATGCAACCATTGTATTATCGTCGGAACAAAATCTGAATTTCTCATGATGTCGACAATTATCAAATCAGTCAGTACCTAATTCATGTTGAGTTTACCGTATTCACCAATCCATACTGATTTCTATTACTCTGGGGTCTAACCTTTCCTTCTGTTAATCACGTTAGAGTCGCGAAAATATTTCTTGAAATGAGGATGTGACTGTATGGCCTATACTCTTTTGTTGTCTCAAGGCCTATCACCTATTTTCTTTTCCTTTACTTGACTATAAATTATGTAATACTCTTATCTTTTTTATCTACCGATGTCATCCATGTATTACATCTTACTCATAATGCATCATTGACTCTTCTTCTTACTTCCTGCTAACATTTATATCTATTACTTTATTCCAAAAACTTGAACAAGACATTCTTTTGCTTTTAGCTACCCTTGCTCCACCTACTTGATCTTCAGGTTTCCTAGCATTCTTTCTCTACTAGGGATGGGAGCCATACCACGATAATATTTATCCCTTCGAGGCTTCTAGTGCTTATTCTTGCAGAACTCATATCTAGCTGTACTATCTTAGAGTGCACCATCTGGGTGTCTCACAAGGAGGTCTATTTGCACCTTTGTAATTGTCACGACCCAAAATCTATTAAGGTCGTGATGGCGCCGAACACCACCGTCAGGCAAGCCAATCATTAATTTGTTGAAATAAATTCCTGCTTTAACTTTTTTTTTTTTGAAATTGTTACCTTTTTACTTACAAGTCATAATAGCGAATAAAAACTTATTAAATAAATATGACAGATAAACCATTCCATTTATTAAATTAAATCCCAAACACATCCCAGAAACCGGTGACAGAAGTACATGAGCAATTTCTAAGAATTATACAATTTCTACAAAGCTTGTCCGAAATACAAATTGGACGAGGAATAAAAATGAAAGTGCAAGACATAGAGGAAGACTCTGCCGACTGCGGGTCGTCTCCGAGTGATGCAGCTCGTCTAAGTCTCCAAGTCATCCATATTGCTATGAAGGTACCTGTGCAACAAAATGCACAACAAGTGTAGTATGAGTACGAAAACAACGTGTACTCAGTAAGTATCCCGCCTAACCTCGAAGAGGTAGTGACGAGAGGTCGAATTTGACACTTGCTAGAGGTCAATTTAATAAAATCAAGGGTGACTCTAAGCATGGATATCATAGGCAAGTTAACAAGTAGCGACAATAAATAGCAACTTCTTTCACGTTTAACATTTTAAAATCCACATCATTTCAGTTGACAATATAAAATTTCAAGGCCAGTAATCAGGTAAAAATCACAGCAAATACGCAGTAATATCATGCGCAAGCAATACCGAGGGTCGGACGGCCCGAACTAACATAAATGTAAAATGTGCACTGCCGAAGGGTCGGACGGCTCAAACTATAGATGCATCTATTAACCCGTTGTGGCGTACAGCCTGCTCCCATGAGAGAACTGGAAGATATCACCCTGCTCGCAAAATATAAATTGCAAAGCGGTCACACACAGTCATGCACATTCCAACAATCCACCCTGACTACATCGGGAAAATCAAGTACTCAAGTAAATGACAATTTCTCTTTTAGTGGTCATGAAGATAGTATTTAAACCTTTTTCCAGAAATTCATTTTCCAAGTTCGATAACTCTAAAATATTTTAATTTCATTAGTAAGATTACAAGTACGGCAAATAGAACATGATTTTGGGTCCTAGACTACCCGGACATAAACATAATAGTAGCTACGCACGGACTCTCGTCACTTCGTGCGTACGTAGCCCCCAAAAATATTAGCACATATTAAATTAGTTCACATATGGGGACAATTCCCCCCTCACAAGGTTAGAAAGGAGACTTACCTCGCTCCGAAATTCTATAACTGGCTTACAAGCCCTTCCGACGACTCCAATTGATGCACAATGCCCCAAAACTATTCAATTAATGGGCAAACCAATAAAAATTCACTCTAATACTTGTAACAATTAAAATTATATAAGTTCCCAACTCCGCTCGAAAAGTTGACCAAAATGCCCTCGGGCCCACGTGCCAGGATTCCGAAATTTCTCGAAGATAAATTCTACATAAATTTACTAACTCAATTATACAAGTTACTCTAATTTTCATGCTCAAATTCATGCTAAAAGTCCAAAATTCCAAATTCTAGGTCTTCCCCAAAAATCCCAAATTTATACTAATTTTCCATGTCTAAATTCATGTAAGATCAAATATTTAACTCAAAAATAGGAAGAAATCACTTACCTAGTGTTGCTTGGTGAAAATCCCTCCTTGAGCTCTCCAAAATCGTCCAAACCAAATGAAAGAAATGGGCCAAAACTCGTGTTTAAAACAATCTGCCCAGCCTTCATCGAGTTGTACCATGCGTTGTGCAGGTTGTACATCCTAGTGCAATTTTTATTGTTGTACACCTTCTGTTAAAACGCCCATAACTCCTTGTAGAAATATCTAAATGACATACCTTGTTTGAAAATATGTGAATTGATTGTTCAAATATGTTAAGACGTAAGATTCTATTCTCTGATTGTCCTAGTTGATTGCCATACTACCGTGCTATATGAGAT
>ML412602.1:0-65241 GCA_005239525.1 Nicotiana knightiana | reverse complement strand
TTTTATAGCTAGTTTCTTATATGTTTCAATCTAAATATGTATTATATTATGCAGATGACAGGCAAGGGTCGAGGTAACGATGACCCTACTGGTTCTCGGGGTCGACAAAAGGCTAGTAAGGGAAAGATGAGGGTACAAGATAATCCTCCATCTTTTCCGCCCTCTTCAGAGATGTTGATGCCTGCACCTATGTCTTATCCTCCACCTGATGGCTATTATGAGGTGCCACAACATCACCAGCCTACGTCTTTGTGCAGACACCGGGTCTTTCATCACAGGGCCATAAGACTGTACGTCCGTCATACAGTCTAGCTGCCTCACGACCACATGGATCACATATATCCGTGTCACAGCCACGGGGGTCACAGCCACTTGCAGTCTATCCAGCTATGTCGTAGTCACAGGGATCAGAGCCATCTTCATTAGGGACTCCATCTATTTCAGGCCTTCGCCTGCGAGATAGTAGCTCTGACCCCCCTACACCTTCCACACATGCGTCTAATGTACAAGTTTGTACAAAGATATTAATGTGTTCTCCATTTTTGTTAAATTGCAGGTTCATCCCGAGTAATATTACTACGAGGATAATCACCAAAGCCACCAGAAAGCTTTATGATGCCCCCTATACGAGTTGGAGTGAATTCCCATTCACGCTGAAGGAGCAAATTTTCAATGAATTTAAGGTATAAATGTTCTTTTAAGCAGTATAATTATTTATATTTATGATATTTCCATATAATATTTAACTTTTGAAATACAGAGCAAGTGTGTATGGGAACACCGCTATAGCGCGGAAGTGGCTGCAAATTTTAATCTCAAAGCTCGGAAGCGGTTGTCGCATAGTTTCTCCAAAGCTAGACAGTTCAACAAGAAGCCTGGCTGGTTGCTTCAACATTTATGGGAGGATTTGCAAAGGCAATGGCTTACCGCAACCTTCTTACAGAAGAGCGAAAAAGGAAAGAAAGCTCGCGCATCCGAGAAGGGAGGGTCCTTGCACACTGGAGGTGCGATCAGCCAAGGGACAATAAAAAGAAGATTGGTACGTAATTGATTAATTTATTTTATTTTTCAAAGTATATCTATTCTGTTTATTAACTAAAATTTATGAGTTTCAGGAAAAGAAATTGGGGCGTCCAATGAAGCAAGATGAGTTATTCAAGGAGACTCATATTGTCAAGAAGAAGAAAGAGACGGATCAAGAAAGGTGGGTCGAGGGTCGAGCCTCGATTGTACATGTAAGTTTTCACTTTTCATTAAGTATTTTGATTTACACTTATATAAATTTTGAAATACTAATTCAATGTAATTTTTCTTATAGGATCGCTTCACAGCTGACGTGGAGGAATTCATACGCAGTCAGCCACCTAATGAGTCGGGCGAGGCAATCCAACTTTCGGACGAGGATGCTGAAAGAATATGGATGGAGGCTGCTGGCGGTGCAAAATGGGGGAAGGTATACGGGCTTCCTACTAAGAAGTTCCATCGCTATCACTGTGGAATGCAAGGATAGGGACTTCCTCGCAAGGCGAGCAACTTCATGGGGAGAGCCTCTCCGCTATGCGGGAGAGTGTGACAAAGCTCACATCCGAGCTAGAAGCTGTCATGAAAAGAGAAAAGCTTAGAGATGCTCAGTACATTGGCATGCAAGCTCAGTACCATGGCATGCAAGCTCAGCTCAAAGCTCTCCTAGCTTCTGGAGCTTTTCCGATTCCCCGGTCTCGCGAGTCATCGCTAGAGGCTCAACTTGAACGTGAGTGTTCCTCTCGTCCTCCCCGTGATCGTTATTCTCGTCCTCCATAAAATGATCCTTATCATTACCGTCTTGATAATGATAATGATGTTGAATGAAACATTCCTTGAGTCCTTTTATATAGTTTGAACAAGATAATATAACTTTGGTCTGTTTTCGAATGGGCTTGTAATAAGTATTAACTTAGTTTAGTTAGTTTAATGTGTTAGTTCTATTGAACTTTATACTTTGTTGGTTTTAATATTGGTTTTAATGTTGTTGTTGTTGTGTTGTTGTAGTTCGTATTGTTGTTGTGTTGTTGTAGTTCGTATTGTTGTAGTTCGTATTGTTGTTGTTATTATTGTAATAGGATTTGGTATGCTGACAGGTGGTGTAGCTGCCAAAATATGCAGTTTCTGCCAAAATAATACCTAGAAAAGCGACCAACTTTGATCACTATTCTATTTTTTTTTTTTGTGGGCAATAGCGACCAAAGTTGGTCACTGACTAACCCAGATTTCCAGAATAGCGACCAACTTTGGTTGCTATTTTATTAAAAAAATATTTTTTCTACAAATTGGCAACCAATGTTGGTCGCTTATTTAATAAAAAAAAAATGTTGAAATTAGCAACCAATTGTGGTCGCTTTTTATTATAAAAAATTATATAATAGCGACCAACTTTGGTAGTTATTTTTCAGATTTAAAAATATTTTTTTTTTTTACAGACCAAAGTTGGTCGCTATATTTTGTATAATAATAAATAAATAAATAACGTAATTTAAAAATAGAGACCAACTTTGGTCGCTAAATTTATATTATTAAAATAATATAGCGACCAAAGTTGGTTGCTTTTTCTGATACCCGGAATATTTGGTTCTTTTACCTTAGAGATCAAAGTTGGTCCCTAAAGTAAAGGGACCAACAAAAAAGCGACCAAGCCATTTTGAATGCCTTTTGGTCGCTTTTGCACTGTTTAGCGACCAACTTTGATCGCTTTTCGTGATCGTTTTTTTTCGAATTTTTAGTAGTGTGCAGCCAATCCATGAACAAAGTCTTCATTAGTGTTATTGAGAGATATCACGATTCAAATCCACGTAACCAGTAACCGGTATCCGGTAACCGGTATCCGGTATCCTGTATATTACCTGATCCGAACAAATCAATCCCATATACGAATCCCTACTTATATGCTCCTACATGTATGCAGAAGGCTTTTCGAAAATACAATCTTTTTATATGATTAAAATCAATGCATGAACAGAACCTTTAAATCAACACACTCCAATAAATAAAATTTGCACAAAGGCAATAAAGTTCATTCACATGAACATAACCTTTAAATCAACACTTTACAATAAATGAAATTGCATAAAGGTACCAAAGTTCATTCATTTATGTCATCTGAATAACCAAAGATTACAATCTAGAAAAACTACTACTCTCTGGACTCTGGAACCTCTATGATACGGAATGAAATAGTATGCCGCAACAGATCAGGTGACTCAAAAGAATAAAAGTAATGCCTCTCCAGGATTACAAATGGAGTCTCACAAAAAAAATCTGGAGGTGTGGAACTGTCCTAACCGTGTGGCTCTAACCAAGTGAACCATTCTAGCATTTGGCCACAAAAGCAAAAGCAAATCACTTTGTAATTCTGGTGGATAAATCTACATAAGTAAATGGAAAAGCTAACTTTTTATGCATAAGAAACTAGGAAATGGTAGCTTCAATACTTTAATTTTTTGGAAGCATTTAAGACTTGGATGAAGATAGTTCTTTTAGAGTTCACTTGTAGAAGCTTCTTTTCTATTTTGGTGTGTACCATGTTGCTATGTTAGTACCGAAATAATCAGGTGTCATGCGGGAGCTAGTAACGCAAATCTTGAACGACGACAAATCCAACAACCAAAGGAGAAATATACCAAAAGAGACACAAATATTTAACATGGTTCGGTTATTTGACCTACATTCACGGCAGAGATGAGCAATCCACTATATAAAATGAGAGTACAAAATATCGAGAGAACAACCTCACGAAGAGGCAAACACAAGTGACACACTAACACTTGTCCCGTAAAGTTCACCCCCTAAACACGACTTTCAATCCCCATATGGCTACATTGTGGATGCTGCTGAACGAGAAAGAATGATCCTCAATTTATAGAAGTCCAAATCGTTTCCTACAAGAAAAAGTACTAGTCAAACATGGAAGAATTATAATTTCTTTCTACAAAAAGGAAAACCCAATTATGGTAAATATATTGTCCTTTCCTTCGAGAAATAGGAAAATCAAATATGATAAGAAAATCAGAACAACTCCTGATATGTTGTAGATTACATCCAAATGTACAAGTATATGCACTCCCCCTAGCTATTGGAATGTCATGACTAAAATTCTGTGCTGTGAGGATTCATCACAAAAAGGACTAGGTTTGGTTGTCAGCCTATCATAATCCATCTCCTTTACTCGGGGTTGAGATCGACAATGTGAACAAGCTCCCACAAGCATGTCATGACACCAGTTAGAAAATTTTCTTCTATTTAATCATATTGCCATCAATGTGCAACCTTTGAAAACTTGGTACCTGCAAGAAGCTTTGTTTCTATTACAGAACAACAATAACAATAATAACAACAATCCAGTATAATCTCATAAGTGGGGTTTAGGAAGGATAATGTATACGCAGGCTTTACCTCTACTCTGAGGGGTAGAAATATTGTTTCCGACATACCCTCGACACAATAAGATGAAAAGGGACTTTGTTTCTGTTACAGGAAAACTATTTTTTAGCCGAGAGACATGATAAAAATCTTGCTCTCCTTTTGAGGAGAATTGAAAATATGACTAATCCACCGAAAAGAGCATACCCCACCTACTCAAATATTTGTCTGTCACATTTAAAGAGGTTCATTTTCCACATTCATCAGTAAACTCAAATCACTCCCTCCTATTATCAAACACAAACACCTCTCTCTCTCTCCCTCTCCCTCTCTTTTCGTATCAATGTCATTTCCTACAAAAATATTTCCATTTTTTCTTTTATTTCTTCTTATTCATTCACTTCAAGCTGTTCCAAGTATCATACCACTGAATGGTTCTTGTACTGATAAATGTGGCAGCATTGTCCTAAAATATCCCTTTGGTTCAGGATTTGGCTGTGGACATCCTACATTTTCAAGATTCATAAAATGCACTTCTGGTGTGCTTCAGTTTTCAACTGGCACTGGCATTTACATTATATCCTCACTAGACTACATAACCAACACACTTGTTTTAACAGACCCCTTTATGTCAACATGTTCCTCAATGCAAAACTCAGGCAGTTTTACGTTGGATCGGTCGACTCCCTTCAGCATTATGAAAGAAAACATGTTTGTTTTACTAGGATGTTCTACAACATCAGCTGTGTTTGATCAAAAACAAGATTTGTGTGATACCGGCTCGGGTTCAAATGTATGCAGAGGACTATATTCTTGTAAAGGGGTGACAGGAATTGGTTTAGAACCAAATGCTCCTATATCTACATGTTGTGTATATGATCCACCAGTTCTTATTGGTTCAGGTTATGGTTTGAACTTGCCTAGACTTCAATGTTCTTCTTATTCCTCGATATATGGCTTTGGTGGTGAAGAAGGAAATCCAATGAAATGGCAATATGGGATTTCTTTGCAGTATAATAATTCATATTATACTGATGATTCTTGTAAGAACTGTGAGGATAGTGGTGGGATTTGTGGTTTTTCTGGTTCAGATGAGTCTTTTGCTTGCATTTGTAGGAATGGTGTTAACACTACCATTAATTGCTTTGGAAGAGGTTTGTTGACATTTTAATGTTGTTTCTTTGGAAGATGAACTCGTTCCTTCGTATGGTCAGATCTATATTACGTCATGTGGTTTAGTTCGCTTCAGTTATGGTATTTCATGTTATTAGTTAGTACTATTTATTCTCAACCCCTTCCCCCTTTCCTTTTCTCTTTCTTTTCTCCTCATTCTTCTTGTTGTTGTTCTTCTTCTTTTTCTTCTTACCCGTTCTGAGCCGGGGTCTATTGGAAACAACCTCTCTATTTTCATTAGATAGTTCACTAGCTATAAGTAAAGTATGCGTACACATCATCCTTCTCAAACACCACTTGTAAGAATATATTGGGCTTGTTGTTTTTTGTTCTTGATCTTTTTTTTTTGTCGTTCTTTGGAAGATGGACTTAACTTACCTCCAATGACAGTATAATGAAAATGTTACACGTGCAGTTTCACTTGCAAAATGTTTTGACGCTGTCATTGCATAGAAGTTAAACTCTTCTAGTCTAAATGCCTAACAGCTAGACTAATAACCTGTTTTGATGTGATCAGGATATACATGGAGTGGGACATGGAGACACAAAATTCAAACAGAAATGAGTATCGGAGGTAAAGGCAATGCCTTTTTTCAGCTTCCTTTGTCTACAGCTTTATACCTTTTGGACAAAAAGTCTTCTTTATTTGAAAACTTTTGTTAATATTGTCATCCTTTTACATTACTATTTCTGATACCAAATTTCATGAACAGATTTGGAGTGATTAACTTTTTTTTTTTTTCAGGAATTTTATTCTTTTGGATGATGCTTTTCATCTAAGGCAGGACTAGAAGTCCATTTATTCTATGAAATTCATGTACTACCAAGATTAAACTAAAATTAGCAGATCAAAAGCCTTGAAGTTTGGCCCTGAAATTAGATGATTGTAGCTTTTTTTATATGAATTCCATGGCTGTTGAAGTTGTAACATTCAATAACATGATATTTCATGTAACAGATCTTTTTTCTTTCTTTTTTTTCCTCTCTATTTTTGCCCAAATTTGCTTTTACAAATTCCCTTTGGTGCTGCAATTGACCCAAGCACATAAGATTTTTCCAATAAGGACTTGCACGTTTCAAGTCTTGCTACATTTCATCGTACTACTCAAATTACTCAAACAAGAATTAGCAATCAAACACAAATAAACGTTGAAGAGGCAAATGTGATTTTCCCACGCAGAGCACAATGTTTTCACAGCCTGATTTCACAAAATATAGTTAGTGGTAAAGAAAATCAGATGTTAAAAGCAACAATTCTCAGCAGTTATCATTTTTCTTTATAACGGTGGTGTCATGTCAGCTTTTGCACCTTGACTATGTCATCGGATACCTACTACTACAAGCACTAAGTAACTCTCTCTCTCTTTCTTTATAATGGTGGTGTTAGGGCAGCTTTCGCAATGACTATCTCATCAGATACCTGCTACTCACAAGCACCGAGTAACTCTCTCTAATGTACAGAAATCACCTAACGTTTTTTGCCTCAACAGATATTTGACTATTGATATGTGATACAGCAAGTTTCCATAATGGACTATAAAGTCCAAAAGTTTTGCCTTAGATATGCCAAACGAGAGAAAGTCTACAAAACAATCTGAACAAATAAGCCTCCAGAGTAATACGGAACTAAGTGCAACAAAATGGAAGAACAAGATACCACTGACCCTTGATGTTCTTTTCAACACTACACACACCATCAATTCAAGAAAGGATAGCCTGCTGCAAGTTTCCGCTATGCAGGGGACAGGCGATGGCCAGACCATGTTGGGTCTTACTGCCTTACCTAGCATTATGCAAGAGGCTGTTTCTGCGGCCTGAACCGTGACCTCTGGTCACATAGCAGCAATTTTTATCTTGCGCCAAGGCTCCCCTTCATCAACTCACGACACGATCAAAAAATTAAAGACCCTTCTCAAGCATTGCCCTAACCCTCATCGGAAGTCCATAAAGCCGAATGAATCCTGCAGCATCAGCTTGATTGTAGATATCCCCACTCTCAAACGATGATATATCTTGTCTGTACAAGCTATGTGGACTTTGACGACCAGTCACTGAAACTGATCCTTTGTATAGTTTGAGAGTAACTGAACCCGTTGTAGTCTTTGTAATATTCTCCATGAAAGCATCCATTGACTCGCGAAGTGGATCAAACCACCTGCCGGCATACACTAACTCAGCATATTTGAGGGCAAGAGAATCTTTGACTTGGATTGTTTCGCGATCAAGCGTAAGAGACTCGAGTTCCTGCACAGCTGTGAAGAGGATAGTTCCCCCAGGAGTTTCATATACTCCACGGCTCTTCATTCCAACAAGCCGATTTTCAACCATGTCTATTCGTCCAATTCCATGTCTCCCGCCAATTTCATTTAGCTCAGAAAGAAGAGTTGCAGGAGACAGCTCCTTCCCATTTATTGAAACAGGAATCCCAGCAACTATCCCAATGTTTACATACCTTCACAGTTAGGAACAGTTTTAAAACTGAGGAAACAAAATGCATTAGATCTTACTACTGCAATTAATGAGGGGGAAAAAAATTCTTACTCAGGTTGATCAGGTGCATCTTGAGGATCAATTGACATCATGTACATATCCTTCATTGGCTCATTTGCAGGGTCCTCCAGAATATCTCCCTTCAATAACATATCAAAATGAGTTTTACGGGTATAATCGGCTATTCACATAGCCTTACTTCAATATTTTTTTTTGCAAAACTTACCTGAACAGGGTCAATGGGCGATCAAGAATGCCCATGGCCTAGGTTGGTGGGCTCCATTGCACTTTGGAGGGGTGCCCGTCTTAGTTCCGCCCAAGTGGCAGAGCCTACGTCATAATATTTTCTTAATTCTTGATCTTTTAGTTTCTTATTTCCTTGTTTACTAAGGAAATCACTAAAAACTATTAAGAGCCGAGATTCAACTTTTTCGTGATTCATT
This sequence comes from Nicotiana knightiana, assembly GCA_005239525.1. Classification (NCBI taxonomy): domain Eukaryota; kingdom Viridiplantae; phylum Streptophyta; class Magnoliopsida; order Solanales; family Solanaceae; genus Nicotiana; species Nicotiana knightiana. The sequence continues at coordinate 56,743 of ML412602.1, read as the reverse complement.
TACCAATCATGACATTCCTATACATATCCCAATTCAGATTGATACCCCTTTATAGTACTCTGTTTTACATAGTAAATAACTATTTGCTCCAGGAAGATGAGCTAGTTCGTTTGGTCAAAATTCTTAGTGAAAAGAAAACAGTTGATATTGATACAAAATTCCAAATTTAGACAAGCAGAAAAAGAAAACAGGAAATGGTATTTGATAAAAAAAGGAAAGAAGTTCCGAAACTTCTCAACTAAGTCAAGGATAAAGAACAATCAGCATACTAAATGAGTATATCAGAAGCAACATAAGTCCAAAACAAGCTAATATTACCTCATGACTATATCAGAAGCAACATAAGTCCAAAACAAGCTAATATTACCTCATGACTAAGGTGCCACAAGTTTCTGTCTCTGCTATAGATGGATTTCTTTGTCACCGGAACTGGTACGTTGTGCTTCTTAGCATATTCAATAGCATCCTCTCTTCCTGTAATTTCCCATTCCCTCCATGGAGCAACAACACTGAGCTCAGGATTCAGCGCAAAGAATGTCAGCTCAAAACGGACCTGTAATGGTAAAGAAGCATAATTGTCCCCTGGGCTCAGACAAATAGGTTTTAGACGAAGCTGAAGAATAGTGATCTGATCAATTGACATAGTAAAGTTAAAAAGAAGATCCAGGATAATACCTGATCATTTCCCTTCCCTGTGCATCCATGAGAAACAGCATCAGCTCCGACCTCTCGGGCAACATCAACCATTGCCTGCAATTATCAGCTAAATTTCAGAGTCCAAAACTAATTTAAGGCAATGAGAGCACCGATACTAAAATTTGGACATCTAGATTATCAATTGTTATATCTGATTCATGACTGAAAATTGAGTAGGTTAGTTTGGTGGACCAATATATGACTCGAAAAGTTTGTCGCATAGATTATACCCTGTGAGATGCCCATGCTGGTACTTTACTAGCATTTTCATCTTTCTGAAAATGTAAAAGCTTGACGTACAAAACACATTTAATATGGGGAAATAAAAGAAACTAGTAGCAGACATCTAAAGATCACAAGCGGACCAGAAGAAATGTTCATAACCAAACATAAATCGTGAACAAATGAAAACGAGTGCATCAGAATTCCTGCAAATGCAAGTTTTATCATTTCTCATCATCTTTTTATGTACTTAAGAATTTCGTTTGCTGATTTTGTTCTTCCATGAGAAGCTTGTCTGTAAAGACTGGCAAATTCTTCGACTTCTTTGCCATACAGGTTAATAAAATTATTCATTTCACTGCAGTTCAGGCAATAATATAGAGGAAAGACCAACCTGAACTGCTTTGGACAATTTTCCAGAAAATGCTACTGCAAGAGGAGGATCTGAGCAACATAGCTCACAGGCAAAAAATCTATTGCAAGAGGAGCCAGAAGACAGCCATAGCTTTCTATAACCTTCTGCCAAACGTAATGTTTCCTCTCATACAGTCAGGTCACATTCTGAGAGGTGAACCTACCTGAATCCAACCAGAGGAAATTCATCTGGGGTGCTGCATACGACTCCTAAGCAAATAATCTACTGCTAGAAAGCCAACAAGCAGCCCCATCTTTCTATAACCTCCAATGTCAAGAAATGTTAAAGTGACTCATAGGGGTGGGCATTCAGTACTTTGATACGGTATTTATAATTACGGTTCGGTATTTCGGTATTCGGTATATCAATTGTGTATACCAAATACCGTACCAAAATAGTTCGGTACGGTTCGTTATTTTCTTGTTTGGTTTGGTACGGTTTCGGTATCGCACCAAGTCTTTGTAGACGAAAAAGTAGTGAATTGGTCATGAAATCAAACAAAGTTAGTTGATTGACATTTGATAACTTCTGTTTAATGCAAGAAATTATTTAAGAAAAAGACAAGGTTGTTAAGAAATGAATTCAAGCTTAATAGCCCGATTCACCTGAATGCCAACATATCTGTTAAAGAACATTATAATCTTTCAAGTACATATTCCATGTTATGAGTGCTTTTGTATGTTCTTAGGCAACACAGGTCTAGCAATTCTCATTTTTATAGTGAGAACCAAGAAGGAGAAAATCTCAAGGTCAACAATATGAATCCTTATTCATTGATTTTAACCAAAAAGGAAATCTCATTCTACTTCAGACCCTAAAACTCAAACAGAGCACCCAAAATTGCAGGTAAAACTACAGCCTCTTAGCAACAACTTTGTTAAATTAAATTGAATAAACGAACAACTGGAAAATTAATTACTCCTCCTAACTGAAGAGTTAAACTAAGTTTCTACTTCCTAAGTTAATTTCTTTAAAACCAATCATTACAGTATGAGGAATGATGAAGATTGAGGAACAAGAACTTGTAGAGTGTTGAAATCTTGAATTCTTGCCAAGGGGAGGAGTTATGAGAGGAGTCGTCAAGGATGGAGAGGCGTCGTTGAAGACTTGAAGCAGTAGCAGGCACGCAATTGCAGTCGTTGTCTCGTCGAGTAGGGCGATAGAAACAAGGGGGAGAAGAACAGAGAAGTGAGATTGAGAAGCGAACTCTAACCTAGTTGATGCTCGATAGCGTCTGACTAGAGTTGGGCTTGGGCTTATTTTTATTACTAATAGTTCCTGGATTATACATTATGGGGTTGGGTAATTTGGGTTGACCAGTTGGGTTATAAACTTATAGTTATAGTTATGGGAAATATTTTGGTATTACGGTAAATACCGAAATACCGAAAAATTAAATCTTGAATACCGAAATCCGTATTGAGGTACCAAATAACCGAAAATTTTGTATCGAATTAATAACGAAAAACCGAAGAACCAATACCGAAATATCGAATTAATTAGGTTCGGTCCGGTTTTTCAGTTTTTCGGATTTTATGCCCACCTCTAGTGACTCAGGGACAGACATACTATTTTTCCAAATGGTGCCTATATTCCAAAATCTCGATTTTCTCTTTAATGTATGCACAAACGTTGTGCATATGACAACTTTATTAAATGACAAGGTTTGTTAATTTCCTACCTCCTACAACCTAAGAAGCCCCAAATCTTGGGAATTCTCTGCATTTAATATCTTGGGAATTGACAAGGTGGATTGCTCTGATGGTAAGCACCCTCCACTTCCAACCAAGAGGTTGTGAGTTCGAGTCACCCTAAGAACAAGGTGGGGAGTTCTTGGAGAGAAGGATGCCGATGTTCTATTGGAAACAGCCTCTCTACCCTAGGGTAGGGGTAAGATCTGCCTACACACTACCTTCCACAGACCATTATACTGGGTTGTTGTTGTTGTTATTGAGAAGTTGTTTGAGAGGTTATAATAACAAGCTTAGTCCAATTATTGGAATGATTGGACCCTAGAATCACGGATCAAGACCCTAGAGCTAAGAGTTGTACATTGTTCTCTCACAAGCTCTATTTTCACGGAATGAGCAGTTGTACATGTGATTGTCTAATTGATGTGACTACCTCCTTTTTTCCTTTTTTCAGTTCTTTTGTTTGATGCTTGTATTTTAGGACAAACTACCACTTAAAAAATGAAGTATTTAAGAGAAAGCGTCTGTCACGAGACAACTTAGACTATTAACTTGGGGTAATATACAAACCAATTATGATTCCAAGATTTTGGAACTTATTCGCATAACCTGCTTTACGAACTATTAACTTGGGGTACTATCCAAACCAATTATGATTGTACGATTTTGGAACTTATTCGCATAACCTGCTTTACAAGAGCAAAAATAGTCCAATATCCTTGGTTAGGTGCCAATTAAATGCACTACTGACCAGAGACCAAAAATGAGACTAAGACAGACATGAGTTATCACTAAACTTGAGTTAGACCTTTATTTTGTTGGCAAACAAACATGAACTTCTCCAACTGGATCTATTTACTCTCTTATCCTGGGAAGGTGGGACTGGAGGTTCACAGAAGGGAAAATTGACAACAAAGGTTCAATTTATTATTTAAGATTTGGAGTTCACCTTAGCAATAACAGGGCGGGCCATTGATGTCCCAAGCAAGTATTTTCTTTCATAGATAGCACCAGCTCGCAGACAAGGAAATATGTAATCTTTCACAAATTCTTCTTTCAAATCCTTCACTACTAATTGACAAGCCCCACTTGCCTTGGCCTTCGCTTCCAGACCATCCAATTCCTTAATCCCCTGAGAAAGAATTAATTCATCTCAGACATGGGTTCTTACAATAATAAACTTCTCTGTTTGACAATTCCATTTATGCACAATAATTTTATAATTTAATCTGAACAAGAACAAAAAGAACCACTAATAGGTGACTAGAGAGAAAAACATACTTGACCAACATCTGCAGTGAAACAGACAACTTCACATCCATAGTTCTCCCTGCAAAACAAAAAGAAAATTAAGAAATAGACGAAGGTACGAAAGCATCGCATACGGGCCATGCAACAAAATTGTTCGCTTTTTCAGGAAACTTATTTTTGTATTTTGATAAAATAACAACTATGCCTCAGTCCCAAACAAGTTGGGGTCGACGATATGAATCCTCACTTCTTCTTTACATCATTACCAAAGTAGAATAAAAGTGAACTACGGATATCAGTGTTATCAAAGGCGAAAAGGGCAAAAAAACTCTAAGGCCCGTTGGGGGTTTAAGCGCAAATAAAGCGTGGGCTTTAATGAAAAAAAGGCGAAAATGGAGAAAAAGTAAAAATATGTATATGTAGTCCAGGAGCAATAATTATAACCATGAATAACAAATATATGGACAACAATATTACGATAAAGTGAATTATCAATCGTTTAGTGTCGCATTTTCATGATTACACTCATTGGCAAGGAAAAGTAGGCCTTAGAGTCTTGATGCAACACTGAAGCGCCCATAAAGCGAGGCGAAGCGCTCAACATGCTTTGAGCCTCGCTTTAGGGCTTAAGCGCGCCTTTGACAACACTGACGGATATTTGTGTTTAATAGACTCGATTACTTGGATATCTTCCCAATCAACTATAACTATTATCTTCTTGTTTTTTCCACAAAAAAAAAAGGTCAAACATAGCCGTTATCTTTAAGCTGAATTCGAGCTGCTTTCATTGCCTAAAGTCATCCTTTTCCATACATCACAAAGATAGTAGTGTTCTCATATTTTAACAAGCCTTTCCGCTCATCTACATATACTTCAGATATACATAACAAACAGTACAATATTAACTGAGATTCCACCTTGTAAAGCTGACATACAAGATGAATTTCTAGAAATTGTTTTGCAGAACTAACAGCATACTGCTAAAAGACGTAAATTAAGTGGTCAACAAACATTTGAGGTTAAGAGTGTCACCAAAAAAAAATTCAGTCAGTGAGGTTTACATGCAACAGAAGGTACTTAACCTAGGTCAACAATGCTGTAAAAGAAAATAAAAGAAAACAGAAAGGAGCTACCTCAGCCAAGGTACAATAACTGAAGTGTCCAAACCACCACTATAAGCTAGAACCACTTTGTTCAATTTTTTGCGCAGAGGCTTTTCCCCAACCATGCTGGAACTAGCCGTCTCTTTGTCATTGGTCAAGACTGCCTGGATACCTTCAATATTTAAGTAAACTTTTCATCATTATGCTATCAACTGAAAATTGTAGAAAGCAGTAAGGACGTGACATGAGCATTTTTTGGAAATATTTTCTTTAAGAGGAAAATAACAGCTTAAGTCCACTAAGCTTCCACTTAAATCCAATTGCTCGCTCCTTCTAGCATGTCTATATTTCTCTACTCTACTCATAAACAATGAAAAGAATATCCAAGCCCCAACATTAGCCCCATCTTCCACTAAAAATCATATTCCACCAACTTTATATCCACCCAAACATTGAAGATGATATGATAAAGTATTTCTCATGGAAGACATTTTTTGCCATGCCAATTTGGCCTTTATATGGGATCCTTATATTCCACTGTATACAGAGACTTTCAAGTCATAGACCACAGACGCGTTAGAACAAGAATCACTAGAACTGCATAGACCATTTTTAGCAGGAAAGAATCATGATTCATGTTCTTTCCAAATCCACAAGAATATGAATGAAGTTAAACCTTATTCCCCTATAAAGATCAAATTTTTCTCAAAGAATACTCCTTCAGGATAGCAATAATTTAAGGTCCTTTTAGTTCCAAGTTCCCAACTCAACTATCAACCCAAATCCTTAAGGCAATCATTTGACACAAAATATTTCAAACACTTGAACTAACACAAGAAAAAGAATCAAGCTCGCACGTGCATGGACTTATTATAGACCTATATAATCAATCAAATAAAAGATGGTAAAAACTACTACCATGAGTGGCACAAGGCAAAGCAAAGCTAGAACGGCTATGAGCAATTGCAAGACCATTAAATTCACTAGCTTTTACACCAAGCTGCAATAACAAGAAAATTTTAGAAACAAAAACCCCATCAGTAAAAATTTCAGCTAAAAAACATTAAAACAGATTAAAATAAATATAAAGGGTGTCAATCAAGAACGCAACCTCTTGTAAGGAATCCAACTTTTTAGAGCAGCAAAGCTTATCTTGAATCCGAGGTGAACCTGCATTTGCAAAAGGGTCATTAAAAATATCTTCAAAATCCAATCTTTATAAGGTTTAAAGCCATTTCTTGATAAAAAAAATTAAAAAAAAGCAAATACAAATACTTTTTATGGAGCCCCGAAAGAGAAGATTCATTGAAGAAATCGCTTGAGCTTGAGCCATCTCAGTAAAATCAGTTTACAAATTGATAAGCAGTGATGGGTCCAAAAGCAGAGGCAGAGAAAGACACTGAAGAACACTGTAAGGGGAAAACAGCGAATAAGCAAAGAGTAGGTTTCGTTTAGGAGTGTTACACTTGGAAAAATACCCCTCAACATTAAATAATTTAAATTTATTGATGTTAAATAATTTTTATTGGTTTTCTGGTTAACAATAAAGCCGAAAAAGAATATACAGAGACAAAAGTTTCTAACTGTAAAATAATGGTCCCTTTTACAAAAAGAATAGTCCAAAATAAAAGAAAGGGGGACCTATATGAAAAATTAATGTATTTTGCCAAGTTGCACGTGCATAAGAGATGGATTTTAGGGTTTTAGTTTTTCTTTTAAAACTATTTATGGAGAGGGTTTTAGGCCTCATATGTTTGCACTTATCTTAATCCCTAAATCTTAATCTCAAATATTAAGTACATTTTAAGTCTTAATCTTAATTATGCATATTCTAATCATTAAGTATATTTTATTTTTATATTTCACAACTGCTTAGGGGGTCTAAATAGGTCTGAACGATTAAGATTTATAATAAATATTTAATTTCATCATGATGATATCATCTACATTCACTACTCCCCACTATACTCAATGTCATGGGCCTGATTTTTGTCCGCCAGAACTAGCATGTGCGGTAGCCAGGCCTCACGCCCAACTTCAGTCTTCTCACAACACTTAGCCAAAATTAAAACAATTTTGGACTTAGAATATTTTTAGGCAGCTTCAACATAGTAAGTCTTAGGAACAATTTTAGGTAACGAATTTAAGTAAAGGCAACTGAAATAAACAAGGAAACAAGGCACAATATACGAAAAACTCTTTTCCTAACTTTGTATTTAACTCGAGCATACAAAGAAACTCAACACAAAGTAGTACAAAAGATCACTCTTGACCTTAGGCATTTTCACTCTTAAAAATAGACTTGGAAACTCTTTCCTAACTTTTCAATATGCCCCCACCCGTTTTTCTCCCTCTCTCCACAAGCATAAGGGTATTGCACATTTATAAAACATGTGACAACTCTTTGCCTTTACACTTGTCGCTCTTAGGCTTAGACACTTGTCCCACACAGCCCACTATTTTAGCCTAGTATAGTTGATATCCCAAACTACTATGACCATGATAGATCCTGCTAATATAATGGAAACATGACTCCAAAAATGTGCTAGCACAACCTATCATATTTGAACAAAAAGTCAATCGCTGTCAAGTGCACAACATGTGCCTTGTAACCGCCTTTAACTTTGTCAATGCTGGAACTTGTTGCTCATGTGCGTGCCTTGACTTGAATCAGGCATTAATGCCTTGTTCTCAAGTGAGCGTGAATGACGGCTTAAGTTTTGATAAAGAAGAAAGAGTAGAAACCCTAACTTCTCTCTTTAAAATGTCAGTCTTCTTAGTTTTGGGCTGAAGACCCACCTAATTTTATTTTTTAACAATAAAAAAGGAGAGGGCTGACTTTTCTTATCTCAAATGGGCAGATTTAATAAAATTGGGCTTATGGCCCATTATATATATACATATACAACTTTTATTTTGGGCTCATAGCCAAAAATTAAAAATAACTTGAAATTCTGTTATTTTTTTAATAAATTTCAGATTTCGAAAATTAGTCATATGGACTAATTTCCAGAATATAAATTTAGTATTTATATTCTTTTATGAACTATAATTATTTTATTATTTCGATTGCTTAAAATATTAATTTGTTTAACATTAAATTTATTTGTTAATTTGTTTAACATGCTTGAAATATTAATTAGTTTATCATTACATTTATTTGTTAATTTATTTAACATGCTTGAAATATTAATTTGTTAACCTTTAAATTTTATTTGTTAATTTATTTAACATACTTAAAATATTAATTTGTTTAACATTAAATTTATTTGTAAATTTTCTTAACATGTTTGAAATGTTAATTTGTGTAACATTAGATTTATTTGTTAATTTGTTTAACATGCTTGAAATGTTATTTGTTTTAACATTACTTTTGTTAATTAATTTAACACATGCTTTATGTTAATTTGTTGAGCATGAAATCAAATATTAATTAGTTTACTATTAATATTACTTGTTAATTTGTTTAACATGTATAGTATGTTAATTACTTCAACCTTAAAAAGAAAAATTATGTGAATTTGTATATCACGTAATAAATATTAATTAGTTTGACATTAAATTAATTTGCATGCTAATATAAGTTATTTGTTAACTTATGACCCATATGAGATTATAAAATCATGATAGATAATTAAGTTATCTTAAACATGATTAAGACGCTTAGCTACATAATTGAATAGGTTAATCTTCATAATATTTTAATTTTTGGATGATGATTAGGAACATAGTGAACTTTCGACTCTATGATCAATATATGCGTTATTAACTTAATCAATTGATGCTTAGTGTCATAATATGTATGTATGTTGAACATAGTGCCTTGCGTTATTTTTTTATATGATCCTCATGATATTTTTGTTTTGTTTAAGAATGACTACTACTTCGAAAAACATTATTGCTGAGCTCAACAAGGGGTTGAAACTCAACTGCGATAACTATGAAACCTGGAGCTTGAAAGTCCAGTATGTGCTAGAGGAGCAAGAGGCTCAGGAGACCATTAACAATATCATGAATGGGCCTGAGGAAGGCAACACTACTCAGCATAGGCGTGAGCGTGAAGCTTATGATAGTTGGAAGAAAAAGAACTCCATTGTTCGCATTACGTTGTTGAGCACGCTAGACGATGACATCCTAAGGGAGTTTAAGGATCACCAAAGAGTTATGGATCTTTGGAATGCTTTAAGAAAAGGTTTGATATCTGTTCCACTGCATGACTGCGATCCTTAACAATCAAATTTGATTCATATAAAAAACGCTCAAAACATTCAATAAATATACATCTTAGGCAAATGACAAATATGATTGGGGAGTTGAAAGATGCTGGTGATGTGTTGACTGATGAACAACAAATCCAAGCTGTCATACGCTCTTTACCTAGTTCTTCGGATCATATAAAAATACATTTGACCATTAATGAGCGAATCATGGCTCTGGAAGATGTCCAGAGGCATCTTGAGTTAGAGGAGGAACAACTTGAGGCTGCAAACCCAATAGCTGAGTTGCACATGGCAAAAAACTCCAAAACCAAGAGTGATTCAAGGAAAAGGAACTAGGGAAAAAAGAGAGGGCCACCTCAAGCTTAACCAGCTCAGCTTGCTAAAAGGGCAATGACTGAAAACTGCAAGAACATACGTCCTAAATGTGTCAAAGTTACTAAAGTGAAATGCTATAATTGTGACAAAAAGGTCCTTATGCCAGAGATTGCTCTGAGCCTCCTAGAAAGGTATTTCATGATGCTTGAATTAGTGACCTTTGTGTTTCTAGTTCTGTTTTTCTAACCAAATCTTGTCCTTTGTAGATTGTATACTCAAGAGAAATGGACCATATAGCCTGGGAACTTAGTACTTTTGTTGAATTTCGGCAAATTCCACGCGAAGCAAAGTGATATATGTGGGCAACAACAATAAAGTTGTTGTTGAAGGGATCGATACATGCAAGTTAGTCCTGTGTAGTGGTCGAGTCCTAATACTACATGATGTTCTTTTTGCAACAACTATTCATCGGAATGTTATTTTAGTTTCAATTTTGCTTAAGCTAAGATTTGGCTTATTTTGTCATGGCAATTCTACCAAGTTGACTTTTGGTTCAACTTTATTTATTTTTGGTCATGTGACCGGAGGTTTAATTATTATGGATTTGGATTATGATTCATTTAATAATAATGCTAGCTTCTCTATGTTTGTTTCTTCACATAAATATGATAGTGATGTAAACATATGGCATGCTAGACTTGATCATATAGACCAAAAAATAATGCAAAGGTTAGTGATAAGTTATGCGTCTTTATTTTGATTATATGAAAAACTTCATGAGAGAATACGATAAGGAATCTGATACAATCAGTTCCCTTACATTCAGAGTAACTAGTCAGGTGTCAGGTTCAATTCTCAATGAAATCATATAAGGAAACAACAGAGGGAACAAATAGGGATCAGTTCCCTGGTCGTTGTACATTCAACTCTGCAACTGTAAAAGATTTCTATAGGGGTATCATTAGATTTCTCTTATACTTGGTTGTTAGCATGCCTGATATTGTTTTTAGTGTTGGACTGTGTTCTAGGTTTCCAATCAAGCCCAAAAGAATCTCACTTGAAGGCTAACAAAAGAAGTTTCAAGTATCCTAAGGGAACGTATGACCTGGTCCTTTTCTATCCTTCAGGAGATAATTTTGACTTGGTTGGATATGTTGATGCGATCATGTTGGATATTTGGTGGATCGAAAGAGAACATCTAAAATGTCACATTTTCTGAGGTCATGCTTGATCTCATAAGGTACAAAGAAATAAAACCATGTGGCTCTTTCTACTATTGAAGCTAAATATGTGGATGTTGCCTCTTATTGTGCTCAATTGCTGTAGATCAACCAATAACTAGAAGATTTGGGCGTGTCTACAGATTGTATGCCATTGTTGTGTGATAATACAAGTGCTCTAAACATTGCAAAGAACCCGGTACAACACAAGGAGAAAAATCACATTAATATGAGATATTACCTTTTAAAGGGCTTATTTGTATGAAGGTTTTCAAGAAGGAGGATCAGATAACATATATCTTCACCGAAGAAATAAGCAGAGAACACTTTGAAAGAGGTCGTCTAGAGTTGGGGTTGATCAAGCTCAACTAAGGACCTGGTCCCTTGATGATTGGCTATGTAAAGAAAGAAAGGTACAACGCTAAAAAGTGTTTTTCTGGTGGCATCTAACACAATTCCATACCGTTACAAGTATACACATATAACAGTTTCAGGAGAAAACAACTTGCATTTCTAGGAGTTTTTGCTCAAAATTTTCAAAAATCGTTAAGGAACCTGGTTCTTGTGACTCAGGTTAGTAGTCTCTTCAATACTTATTTGCCTTTTTAATCTGCTGAAGTGTCATGTCATTAAATTATTCACGGCCTCTCTCCTAATTTTTGAAGTCCAAAATGTTAAACTTTTCTCTAAACTGACTCGTTGCCCCCCAAAATCACTTCCTTCTCTTACACCCAACCAAAACCGATTCTTTTCTTCAAAATGAAAATCAACCTTGTCTCAAAAATAATCCTTCTCTCCAAATATGCCAGAAATGAACCCAAATCTGTCACTTTCCAAAATCCTAACTCCATCTGAATCAAAACCCCAAGAATCTTTGGTAGATTTTGATGGGAGTATAACTGAAAGGGAACAGGGTAGAGCTAATAGTCTAGAGCGTGAGGCTAAAATTGTTGTTGGGTTTGTAGAAGTCTTGAAGGATGGAGAAATTGGTGAATATGCTAAAAAAGGGAAAACTGAAATAGGGACCTGATCCCTCAAGTCCTTCTCACGATGTTAATTCTAATGATGATCTTTTTCTTTTTGAGTTCTGTGTTGAAACGAACTTCCAATCCAGTGAAAAGGATTTATGAAAAGTAGGCTGATTGATGTGACTTGCTGATGTGGTGATTGTGGAAGACAGAATGAAGTGGAAAAATCTTCACTTGTGAGAAAAAAAAATTGGAGAAAAGAAAGTTGGCTGAGAAAGATGCAGATGATAAGGGTGAACAGATTGAGAAGAAGAAGAAGGAGACATGGCCGCTCAGGGAAAGAAAGAGTAGTGTCAGTGAGGAACCTGGTTCCTTACATAAGCAAAAGGTTGGCTTATCGGGTTTGCAGAGGTAGAAGACTCTAAAGTCTCAGAAAGTGCTGTTAGGCAGAGTGTTGACTCTAATATTGCTGAAAAATGGAGGAAGTTCTTGACATTGTTGAGTTCGAATGTAACGACCCGGTCGATCATTTTGAGAGTTAGCGCTCTGATCCCCTAATAAATTCTTCTCCCATGTCTATTTATGTTATTGAAACTTGTCGGAGTATTGAGTGGTAAAATTCGGAGTGATTTTGGACACATAGTCCTTAAATGTGGATTTTAGCCTTTGAAATCAGGCCGTAGATAGAGATATGTGAAGACGGATCTGGAATGGAATTCCGTCGACTCCGTTAGCTCCATTGGGTGATTCTGGGGTTAGGAGCATGTTCGGAATGTGTTTTCGAGGTCGGTCGTAGATTTAGGCTTGAATTGACGAAAGTTAGAATTTCGGCGATTTCGGCCGATAGGTGAAATTTCTATATCGGACTCGGAATGGAATTCTGAAAGTGACAGCAGGTCTGTAATGTCATTTATGACCTGTGTACAAAATTTGAGGTCATTCAGATGAGTTTAGACGTGTTTCGGCATCGAATGTGAATTCTAGAAATTTCATAAGTTCTTAGGCTTGAATCTATGCATATTTGATGATTTTGATGTTATGAGATGTGTGTTTAAGGCTCGACCAAGTGAATGAGGTGTAGTTGATTGGTAAGTTTGGTTGAGGTCCCGGGGGCCTCGGGGATGTTTCGGATGCACAACGGGTGAATTTAGAACTTGGAAGAGCAGCTGAACCATTGTTGGTTCTGGTGTCTCGCACCTGCGATGGACCTTCCGCAGGTGCGGCGAGGAGCTCGTAGGTGCGGACTTGGCCAAATCACCCAGTCCTCACAGGTGTGGTTGATTTTCCACAGATGCGGAGCCGCAGATGCGGCTAATTGACCGTAGGTGCGGCCCCAGGCCTTTTAGTGGGTTTTCGCACATGCAATGGAATTTCCATAGGTGCGGTCCAAGGGGCGCAGGTGCGGAAATCGATGGTCAATTATATCAGATTCGAGGGCTTAAGCCTATTTTCACCATTTTTGAATTTGAGATCTCGGGAGGGGCGATTTTTGAAGGCTTTTGCACCTGGGTAACTTGGGTAAGTGATTTCTAACCTGCTTAGATCAATTTCCATGATTCCTAACTTAAATCTGGTCCTTAGAATTTGAATTTGGGTGGAAGATTTGGGAAAAAATTGATAAAATTTATAGACCAAATATTGAGTTTTGATTGGTTTTTGACCTCCGATTTGAGAGATTTTCATATGTTTAGACTCGTGAGTGAATGGGTGTCCGAAAAATATAATTTTTACCTGATTCCGAGACGTGGGCCCGGGGGACTTTTTGGGCGAATTTCGTAATTTCGCATATTAGCTTCGCACTTATTAGTTATTTTGTTTCCTTGAAATGATATTTACACTATGCATTCGAATTGACTAGATTTGGGCCACCCGGAGTTGGATACTCATGGCAAGAGCGTGGTATTGAGTTGATTAGCACAGTCAAGGTAAGTGACTTGACTAACTCTATGTTGGGGACTTCCCCTTAGGCATTTTTATACTGATTTTGTTGCGTGGACGCCATGTACGTGATGTGACAAGTGCGTACACGGGTCATTGTTGCTAAAATTCCACTTTTCCTTCCATGCAATCACTCATTTTCATTCCTATAAATTTCCTGTCTTAACTGAGTAGTTAGCTTAAGAATAAGCACGCATAGCTGTCCTTACTTGATTCCTTCTTATTTGCTACTAGTTGCACCATGCTTAGGTAGTTTTATTTTATTCTTGCCTGTTGTTTTTCATGAACTGTTTAATTAATCTGTATCCGACATACTTCTGCATTGCATATTTAAATTGGGACTACGGACGGAGATCTGGGAGCTTTCCCCCTGTACTGTATAGCATATTTAAATTGGGACTACGGACTGAGATCCGGGAGCTTTCCCCTTGTACTGCATTGCATATTTACTGTTGAGATATATGTTGTGCTGAGCCGAGGGCTCTCTTTCTATTATTAATTCTTCCAGTTTCCATTAATCCTGTTTATCATTGCTTATCTATATTTCATTGTTTAAATTTATAGCTGACTTGTTTTAAAACTCAGTAGAGCCTCAACCTGACCTCGTCACTACGTGACTGGTGTTAGGCTTGACACTTACTGTGTACCGAATGTGGAGTACTCACGTCCTTTCCTGCGCATGTTTTTTCCATGTGCAGATCCAGGTACCAGCACACAACATTGTGGCTAGGAGTACCCTTGTAGCTGTTCAGGAGACCGCAAGGTAATTCTGCCACGTCCGGAGAATCTCATGAGTTCCTTTCCACTCCATTATAGATATAGGAGATATACAGATACATTTTCCTTATTCCTTTGTATAGAGCTACAGTAGTTCAGAGTTTGTGACTTTGTAACGTTCCGAATTTTGGGAAAGTAAAAGTTGTAAATGTCGAGCGGCAAAAATTTATAGTATTACTTCTTCTTTACTGTTTCTATTATTGTTTTGTTATTTTCCGTAAATTTTAGGCTTACCTAGTTGTAGAGACTAGGTGCCGTCACGAGACCGTTCAGAGGGTAATTCGGGTCATGACATCGAAAAAATAGAATCACCTATTTGTTCCTCTAAGTCCCAACGTTTATGAAGAAGAAGTAAAAACTTCTATGTTGTATGTGATACTATGATGCTATATGTGCATCGAACTGAGTTTGTTCTTGATGAAGAGAATCTTGGGGAGATTCTTGGTGATCTAGTTGATGGTTCAACCTGCTCAGATAAGTAGAGAACCAGATCCCCATGGATTCTTGGCAGAATAGAATGCTAAGTTGAAGGGTGAGAATGAAAGATTGAGGAAATAGGTGAAGGACCTAAGAGAGCATATGATCAGTGATTAAAGGATTGTGAATGAACGAATGGACAAGCTCATCAAGACCTTATCCCCTTACTTTTCCTCCTGCCCAGTGATCCATGTCTTTCACTCCTTCCAAATTCCCTTGAATTCCTTTCTTCTTTTGATCCCTATGTTTGATGACATTGGTACTCTAGTTGTTTAAACTGCCATATTTATGTATTGTTGAAACTACTGTGCTTTTATTATAATTACTCTACTATGGTAATCACTTTATTTTGTGCAATGACATTCACTTGTTGGTCTTGTTATTGTTTATGTTGTGTTGCCCAAGTGGCATGAGTTAATGTTACTGAACTTGTTTTTGGTTGTGCTTCTTCTATTATTATTTTCAATGATGCCAAAAGGGAAAAGTTATATAAGTGTCAACATGGGGGAGGAACATAATCTAATTGATATGTTGTGTTGTGCATGAAAGATAGCTTTGCTTCGCAGGGGGAACGTTATTGGTAACTGTAACGACCCGACCGGTCGTTCCGTGAGATTTACCCCATTCCCCCTATTTCTGCATTTGTTATGTATCGCTTTCTTGTTTTTGACGTATTGGATAAGTTGGTTTGGGTCTGGAGTGGTTATAATGAGATTTTAGGCCTTTAGCCTTTTAAAGTAGCCTAATAGTT
Source organism: Nicotiana knightiana (assembly GCA_005239525.1). Classification (NCBI taxonomy): domain Eukaryota; kingdom Viridiplantae; phylum Streptophyta; class Magnoliopsida; order Solanales; family Solanaceae; genus Nicotiana; species Nicotiana knightiana. Next base: position 40,699 of record ML412602.1, on the reverse strand, counting down.
GAGAAAGTCAACTAAGAGTTGACTTATTGGTAAACGACCTCGGAATGCAAAATTTTTGGCTCGAGTAGCTTCGTTAGGTGATTTGGGACTTAGGAGTGTGTTCGGAATATTTTTGTGATGTCCGGTGTAGAATTAGGCTTGAATTGGCGGAAGTTAGTTTTTGGCGATTTCCGGTCGGCAGTGGAAAATAGGCTATCGAGGTCGGAATGGAATTCCAAAAGTTGGAACAGTTTCGTAATGTCATTTTGGATATGTCTGCAAAATTCCAGATTAATCGGAGGTGTTGTGGTTTGTTTCGGCGTAGTTGGCGAATTTTTGAAGTTTCAAAGTTCTTAGGCTTGAATTTGATGTGAATTTGGTGTTTTAGTGTTGTTTTTGGTGTTCCGAAGGCTCGACTAAGTTTGAATGATGTTATGAGATAGGTTGGAGCCCCGAGGGGCTAGGGATTGATTCATATGGTTGACGGGAAGTTGGAGTGAATTTTCGGAAAAATCTGCTGTGCTGGTTGCTGGTGTTTTCGCACCTGCGAAAGGGGAGTCGCAGGTGCGATCACGCAGGAGCGGAAGGGGAAGTCGCAGGTGCGAAGTCTGGCTGTGTAGGAGAGGTCCGCAGGTGCGAGGTGTTTGTCGCACCTGTGATGTCGCAGGTGCGTGAGGTTGGTCGCAGGTGCGAGATTTTGTCCGTTAAGTTGGTTATCGCAGGTGCGCACCCTGAGACCGCAGGTGCAGGTCCGCAAGTGCGACCAGTTATCCGCAGGTGCGGAAATGACTGTGCAGAACAGTATAAAAGAACCCCCTTCCGCGAAATTTATTAAATTTTCATCAATTTGTATGCGGGGGAGTCCATTGAAGAGGGTTTTGAGAGGAGATTTCCAGATTCTTCAACTAAGGTGAGTTCTTTGATTTGTTAATCCCGTTCCTATGCTATTTTTATTGAGATTAGGCTTGAAAATTTAAGGTTTTGGGTAAGAAAAGTTGAAAAAATGGGAGGAAAGTAATTGGTGTTTCTTTTGAGGTTTTGGAATGGCAATTCTGGTCCGATTTTGGTGTTCTTGGTATGTATAGAATCGGGAGAGGACGAGGGTTCTAATGAGGTAAAAATTTTTGGATTTCGAGACGTGGGCATGGGGCTCGGGTTTGGCCGAATTTCGAGATTTTGTTTAATTTTGATAATTTTCGATTGGGTTGTGTTCCATGAGTACATTTTGATCATCTTAACTGGTTTTTGGCTAGATTCGGAGCAATCAGGAGCCAATTTGAGGGGAAAAGGCATAGCGGACTAGTGTCGTGGCCCGGTAGAGGTAAGTAATGGTTATAAATTTTGTCCTGAGGGTATGGAACTCCGTACTACATATTTTCCCACTGATTTTGGAATGGCGCACATGTCGGATGACGAGTATGTGGCGTGTACTGATTTTCGGATTGGACTAAATACTCTCTGCGGAAACTAATGAGTTGCATATTTTCTCAAAAACTTGTGTTAAATTATGTTCTAAAGATTTGTGAAATATTTGGGCTATAAGCCGTGTTTGGGGCCTCGTGCCGATCTGTTGAGACCCTTTGAGGGTGTTTTACTGCTGTTTTCCTCACTACCTGTTGATGGTTTTTACTCAGCATTATTGTGCATACTGTTTTATTTGAAACTCAGCATGATTTACACCACTTGAGATTAAACGGATGTTTTGGGTCGAGTACCCTATTTTTACTGATTCGCCCGAGGGGCTTTTCGAGTGGTTCCACCGAGTGTGGCCGAGGGCCAAGAGTGATGGTGAGGTGCTGAGTGTGGCCGAGGGCCAAGAGTGATGGTGAGGTGCTGAGTGATATTAGCGCTTGGGCTGAAGGAGCCCTTCCGGAGTCTGTACACACCCCCAGTGAGCGCACCGAGTGCCGAGTGACGAGTGATAGGAGGCCGAGTGACGAGTGATTGGGAGGTATGAGTGACTGTGAGGTGCTGAGGGATTGTGAGGAAATGCCCGAGGGGGTGTTTATGAAACATGTTTTCGCCCGAGGGGCTACTTATGATTTCACTACATTCATTGCATACCAAATCTTTGTTTTAAAGTTACTGAAAATGTGCATTGTTTTAAGAGCTTTTATGAAGTTGATTTCGAAGGCATGATGATTTCGTATAATTATGTATACTACTGGGAAGTAAGGCTGTGTATTTTGTGATATTGATTTTATGTGATTCCTTGCTACTTAGACCTGATTTATCTCCATTACTACTGAGTTGGCGTACTCACATTACTCCCTGCACCTCTGTGTGCAGATTCAGGAGCAGAGATCGAGCGCTAGCTTACATATATATCGCAGCAGAGCCGGATCGTGGGGACATAGAGGTAGTTGCTCAGCATTCGCAACATCTCAGCTTTCCCTTCCTATTGTATTTATCTTTGCTTCGGAGTTTTGTATCTTAACTTTATTTTGACTTATTTCATTAGATGCTCATGACATGTTGGCTCCGGGTTTTGGGGATGGCAGTACTGTATATATAAAACTTGTCTATTATGTTAAGCAAACTCTCTGAATATTGTTATGAATTGCTTGAAACTTAAAATGGGATTTTCAAAAGAAATTGTGAACACGCGGTAGTCGGCTAGCCTAGTTCCACGATATGCGCCATCACGACCGGTTAGGATTTGGGGTCGTGACAGTAACATGTTGATTATAGGTCTGATCCGTAGGGAAACATGTGAGAAATCTGGTTCTCATGGGGAACATTAATTTTGGGTCTGTCATCATCAAAAAGGGGGAAATTGATAAGTTATGTTATTTTGTGTTTCGATGATTTGCCAAACAATCTTGAAGAACCAGTTGTGATAAGTTCCTTTGGCTTGGTTCTCATGGGGAATATGGTTGATTCGTAGGGGGAACAATGTGGAGATCTGGTTCTTAGGGGGAATATCAATTCTAAGTTTGTCGTTATCAAAAAGGGGGAAATTGATAAGTTATGCATCTTCTATTTTGATTATTTGACAAACTTCATGAGAGAACAAGATAAGGAATCTGATACAATTAGTTCCCTTGAATTAAGAGTAACTAGTCAGATGTCTGGTTCAATTCACAATGAAATCAGATGAGGAAACATCAGAGGGAACAGATGTAAAAGCTGCTGCACTGTACCGTCTGGCAGCAATACAACAACACAACTGTAGCTTGCTAAATCCAAACTAAAGGACACTTTATTACATCACCCTTGATGACATCACACACACATATTATTAACATGAGGCAAGGGATTTCATCTCCCCAACACTTTCAAATCAAAAGAAAATATTCTCTCAAGTGCCAACCACCACATCTCTCAAGAATAAAGATACTACAACCTCAAGGACCAGATCCAAAGATTGAAGACATTTTACGTCCTTAGGTTTGTTGAATCTTTGTTATTTTGTTCTTCATTTGTAATTCCTACTTAGCTTAGTTAGAAGCAGTGTGTAGGAAACCTCTCTAAATCATAAACCACTGTGTTTGTGTCTTGGCTAGAGTTAGTCGAGTTGGAAGTCCTTGTAATAGAGGTATTACAAAATGGCTTGTAATAGGTGTGTTACAAGTTAGTGAGGGATACCAAAGTCTTTGTAATAGAGTTATTACAAAGTGACTTGTAATAGAGTATTACAAGTTAGTGAGGGATTAAGAGGTTAATTCCTATGTTTCATAGGTTGTAATCTGAAGTTTGCTCGGTTAGTGGAGTTGAAATCCTACTAGGGTAGGTTGTGGTTTTTAATCACTTGACCAAGGAGTTTTCCACGTAAATATCGCGTGTTCTTTATTTACTGTCGATTTACTGTGGGAACAAATAGAGAACCTGGTTCCCTATACTGTTTGGTTTTATAGTTTGTTGCTTATTGTGGGAACTGATAGAGAACCTGGTTCTCTATATAGTTTGGCGGACGCTTAGTTTCTATTAGTTAGCAAAACAAGGTTTGCTTTTCAACATTGAACATGTGAAATTGTCCACTTTTGAAAATTGTCTAGCTGGAAAATCTGCAAGAAAACCTTTTGGTGAGGCGACAAGAGCTGAATATCCTTTGCAACTACTCCATTCGGACATATGTGGGCCTATGAATGTTAGGGCTAGGCATAGATCAAGTTATTTCATCATATTTGTTGATGACATTACCCATTTCAATGATATCTATTTAATTTTCCACAAATCAGAAGCAATAAGTTGCTTCAAACGCTATATGAGCTCAGTGAAAAATTAATTAGATAAGAAGATAAAAGCTATTCGAACTGACCATGGTGGTGAATACTTATCAATTGAGTTTAATGGTTATGTGATGAAAAAGGAATAGTTCATCAATTGACGATCTCAAATACTCCACAACAAAATGGTGTTGTAGAGAGAAGAAATAGAATGCTCTTGGAAGTAGGATAATGATGGAACAAGCTAACCTCCCAATTAGTTAATGGGGTGATGTGTTGCTTACTGCCACATTATACTTAACCGAGTGCCTACAAAATCAGTTACCACTACTCCATATGAGTTATGGACTGGAAGACAACTTGACCTGAGTGTATTAAGACCTTGGGGTTGTGCTGACTATACACATGATTCCTCTCCCAAATATGGAAAATTGGGCCCGAGGGAAAAGAAAACTATCTTTATAAGATACTCTTAAACCTCAAAAGATTATGTGTTTATAGGTCAGCAAGACAGTGGGAGTGCAACTGAGTTTGAATTACAAAATGTTTAGAGGATAAGTTCGCTAAGAAGGGAGAGGTAGGTCAAGACCTAACTTTATTTTAGATAATGGATCAGGAAGTACAAGGATCACTTCATTCGATTTGGGGAATTTTAGCGGATGATTAATTAGTTTCTCATCAACGACCTTCTTCACCATCAGATGGGAATAAAAGTTATCCTTTTACATTTAGTGAAAGTGACCAAATAGTTCTTGTTCCAAATGGAAACGAGATGGTCACAGATCTTGTTCCAAGTGGCAACAATATGAATGTTCTTGATCTGAGTGGGAGCAACATTGATCCAAATGGGAACAACAATGAATCACAAATAAGACGTGGTTCTCGTAAAAATATTCCCCACTGACGATTTGATGTTGAAGTAAGAGAAATATTTATGATGCTCCTACAAGTAGAAAACGAGCCTAAAAACGTAAAAGAGGCTCTCTCATGCCCTTCTAAGTATAGATGGACAAAAGCAATAGAAGATCAATTGGACTCTTTGAGAGTCAACAAAGTTTGGGAACTAGTTGATCTCCCTGAAGGATGCAAAGATACTGGGATCAAATAGGTTCTCAAAATTAAGCTCAAGGCTGATGGCACTATTGAGAAATATAAGGGTCAACTAGTAGCAAAAGGGTATACACAAAAGGAATAGATTACGAAGAGACTTTCTCGCCTATTGTACGATTTACCTCTGTTTTCCTGGTTCTAGATATTGTTGCAAGCTTGGATCTTGAATTACATCAGATGAATGTAAAGATTGACTTTCTCAATAGAGAACTAGATGAAGAAATTTATGTGGAATAACCTAAGTGTTTCATTGAAAAGGGCCACGAACAAAAGGTTTGTAGACTTTTGAAGTCTATTTATGGCCTCAAAACATCTTCAAGGCAGTGGTATATATGCTTTCAGAATGTTGTTGTATCCAACAATTTAACATGATGGATGAAGATCATTGCGTTTATACCAAAAGATCAAGGAACAAGCTTGTGATTTTAACATTGTATATGGATGACATACTTATATCTGGAAATGATAAGGAGTTTATAACCGAGATAAATTCATGGTTGTCATCTCAATTTGAGATGAAAGATATGGGTGAAGCTGCATATATTCTTGGAGTGAAAATTTCAAGAGATCGCCCAAAGAAACTATTGTATCTCTTACAAGAGAATTACATTAGAAAATTTCTTGAACGATTTAATATGCAAAATAATAGTCTAGTTGATACTCTTATCAGTAAAAGCCATGCCTTGGGAAGTCAGATGTGTCCTAAAACTCCTAAATAAACAGAAAGAATGAGTCGAGTTCCTTATAGGAGCGTATTCAGAATTCTAATGTATGCTATGGTGTGCACTAGACCAGATATCTGTCAAGTAGTTAGCTTGGTAAGTAGATATCAAACCGACCCCGATTTAGCACATTGGAAAACAGTAAAGAGGATCATGAGATATCTGAAGGGAATTGCTGATTATGCCCTTTGTTACCAAGACGACAATGATATGCGATTAGTTGGATACAGTGATGCTGATCATAGAGGAGATCTAGACGAAAGGAAATCTACCTCAGGATATGTTTCCTTTCTCAGTAATGGAGCCATATCATGAAGTAGTAAGAAAAAATGATGTGTATCACTATCTACGATGGAAACCGAATATGTGGCTCTCGCATCAACGACACAAGAAGCTATTTGGCTAAAAAAGTTCTTGGAAAACTTGTTGGATAGCGCAGAAAATGCTGAACAAGTGTTAGTCTACCGTGACAATGAGGCTGCAATATCCTCCACCAAGGACCCTAAGTTTCATTGTAAAACCAAACATATAGATATCAAGTACAACTATGCGAGATACATGGTTAGACACAAGGTAATGAATGTGAAGAATGTGTTTACAAAAGATATGTTAGCATATCCATTGACCAAACCTTTGTCTAGAGATGCATTTGTGAGACACACTAGGTCTCACAGCTTGAGCAGACTCTGAGATACTTTATTTTATTATTCATTTTTTCGTGTTCACAAAGCTGATGTTCTTTGATTATCAGTAAAGTTGATTTACATACATACATATTTTTATTATTGAATGTTATGTGCATTCTTTATTTTTTTTATAAGTATATCAAGTAGACAAGAGGTTGGACTCTCATATAGGCAACCACCTCCTTATCTTAGTGGTGTGAGGATATGAGGCTTGAATTTAAGCAAAATTATCATAAGGATAATTTGAGAGCTATTCGCTTAAATCAGAATGCCGCTTAAACAATGACATAAGGTCATTAGGGTGAAAAATGTTCGCCGAGTAAAATACTTGAGACTTAATGTGATGATTATCCATCTTAGCGTGTTTCTAAAGGACCATGAACATGGATTCAGCCTAGTAGAGCATATCTAGAATAGCAATCAAACTAGTCTTAAGGTTATTATGAGAAGAGGAAGATCATCGATGGAATCTCATTTATTTGTGTTCACTAGTGCACCAGTTATAACTTATGAGTTATAATTGTGAATACAGGAAATAATGATATATGAGATTTTGAAATTATATCAAATGTGATTTATATGGTCTAGGGTACTGCATACTTTACGATCTACTTGCACGTTTGCATTCAATGAGATGCTATATACTCCTAACAGATGTATAGCACTTAGCTCTCAGAGTATGTTGGTCGCACGGTCTACTTTCCTGTATGAATTATTGAGAAGATTAGATGAGCTGAGAATATGTTTCTCAAACTAGATGAGCACCCCCATTATGTGTGAGTGAGAGATGTAGGAAATTTTGGATCCACCCATAAGGGGTGCTTTAAGGCCCAATAGGGTTATTAGTCAACCCTAGTATTCCTTATATAAGCGCACTTACAGTGTCCAATAAAATAAACTCTAAGCAGTAATTTTTCACGCTCTCTTCTCCCATATCAGACGAGGGGTTTAGATTGTGATATAATGGGTAGCTCCAACATCCCATGACAACCACCGCCGACCAATAATTCTAGCCTTGGTTCTTCCTTTCTTTCCGCTTCCGCTACGCGAACAAATAAGTTCTCATTTTACAATTTACGCGCTAAATTAATGTGTTTAGTTTATCGTGTTACTTCATAAATAAAGATAAATATTATGCATTCATATATTTAAAAATCAAACAGTCTTAATCATTTAATATTCAGATATTAATATATATTTTAATATTCAGATGTGTATTCAGATATTTTATTTTAATACACATTTCAATATTCAAATGTGTATTCAAATTGAGACGTCTTAATCTTAAATAAAATAACACAGAGTTGTACGTGAACGTTACCGCTCATACAACTCCCAGCTAGCAAGCAATTATCCTTCCTCCACAAGGAATAGAAGTGTGGATAAATAAGACCTTAGTCCAATTCCAGACAGAATCTGGCTGTAATTTTAAAAATCTACCCTTTAAAAAAAATCTTTATTTGCCCAATAAGGCTATCAACTATGCCCAAAAAAACTGATCCTTAAAAGAGCATGATAAAATACATTTTTTTGGATTAGGATTGATAAGTTATGTTATTTTGTGTTTTGATGAATTTCCAAACAATCTTGAATTGTGATCAGTTCCTTTGGTCTGGTTCTCATGGGGAATATGGCTGATTCGTAGGGGGATAATGTGAAGATCTGGTTCTCAGGGGGAATATCTATTCTAAGTTTGTCATCATCAAAAAGGGGGAAATTGATAAGTTATGCGTCTTTTGTTTTGATGATTTGACAAACTTCATGAGAGAACCAGATAAGGAACTTGATACAATTAGTTCTCTTGCGTTCAGAGTAACTAGTTAGATGCCTGGTTCAATTCTCAATGAAATCAGATAAGGGAACATCAGAGGGAATATATATGGATCAGTTCCCTGGTCGTCGTATAGTAAACTCTACATCTTTAAAAAATCTCAAGACCTTAAGATCACAAGGTTCCAGGTTGGGATCCAGTTTGGGATATGGCTCAACTCCGCAGAGTGGAAGGAACAACTGAGAGACTAGGTCCCTACCAGTTCCCGATGTGACTGTACGAAGTCAACTCTCCAGCTGGAAAGTTGCTACCTGCACACACTACAGTACAGGAACAATGCAGTAGTCAACTTTCTGTGGAAAACTTTTTACCTACCTTGCTTACATCATACAAGTGATGTCACAAATGAGAAATTAACATCAAGCAAAGGTAAAACAAATCACTTGCACATTCAAGAACTCATCAAGCATTCTCTCAAGTGTGTGTCCATCTTGCAAGTGATTCTCAAGGGCATCAAGAACAAAGAACAACATAGCAACGAACCAATTCCCATATTGAGTTATTATATGTCCTTAGTTGTGCTGTATCTTTGTTAAAGTTCTTACTTGTAATTCCTTCTTAGCTTACTTAGAAGCATTGTGTAGGAAACCCTTTGTAAATCATAAACCCTTGTGTTTGTGTATTGGCTAGAGTTAGTCGAGTTGTGAAGTCTTTGTAATAAAGATATTACAAAGTGGCTTGTAATAGTATTGTTACAAGTTAGCGAGTGATTAAGTCTTTGTAATAGAGTTATTACAAAGTGCCTGTAATAGTGTAGTTACAAGTTAGTGAGGGATTAAGAGTTTAATTCCTAGGTCACAATAGGTTGTAATCTAAAGATTGCTCAATAGTGAAGTTGAAATCCTACCAGGGTAGGTCGTGGTTTTTAATCCCATTGGGTTGGGAATTTTCCACGTAAAATTCTTTTGTGTCATTTACTTACTGCAATGTGCGCGTGTTCTTTATTTGCTGCTGATTTACTGTAAGAATAGATAGATAACCTGGTTCCCTACACTGTTTGGTTTTATAGTTTGTTGCTTACTGTGGGAACAGATAGAGAACCTGGTTCTCTATACAGTTTGGTGGATGCTTAGTTTCTATCAATTGGTATCAGAGCAGGTTCTTTCTAAAAGGTTAACACCTAGAAAGGATCTACATAGCTGCTCCACCAACTTCGAGGAAGGACAATCAACGTACATACCACCAAGATTAAATGGCCAATACTATGGTTGGTGGAAAACAAGAATGCATGACTTCATTATGGCTGAGGACTTAGAGCTGTGGGATGTAATCTGAGATGGACCTTTTATTCCCATGAAAATTGTTGGTGAGGGAACAATTACAACCCCAAAAATAAGAAAAGAGTACAACGATGCTGATAGAAAGGCTATGGAGAAGAATTTCAGGGCAAAGAAGATTCTTGTTTGTGGCATCGGACCAAATGAGTACAACCTCATCTCAGCTTGTCAGTTTTCTAAGGAGATTTGGGAAGCTCTTCAAACTTCCCATGAGGGAACTACTCAGGTTAAGCAGTCCAAAATTGATATGCTTACTACTAAGTATGAGCTTTTCAAGATGAAGGAGGATGAGTCAATTCAAGATGTGTACAGCCGTTTCACCTCAATTATCAATGAGCTTCACTCCCTTAGTGAAGTCATCCCAAGAAACAAGCTGGTCCGGAAAATACTTAGTGTTTTACTAGGTTCTTGGGAAAGTAAAGTGAATGCTATCACCTGAAGCCAAGGATTTGCAGAAGCTGACCATTGATGAACTTATTGGAAATCTCAAAACTTATGAGATGAAGAGAAAGAAGGATCTTGAAAGAAGAGAGCCCAAGAAGAAGAAGAAACCGGTTATCAAGGTTGCCAACAAAGACTTAAGTAGTGATGAATCCGACATGGAGTATCTCACTCGAAGATTCCAAAAGATGATTCGAAAAAATGGTGGGATTCCAAAGAAAGGAAGTTCAAGCAGGAATTTCAAAGAAAATGATTGCTGCCATAAGTGTGGAAAGTTTGGACACTTCATTAAAGATTGTCCTCTTCATAAGCAGGATCATTACAAAACCAACACTGATAAGGTGGCTAAGAGGAACCAGGTCCTTGAGAGGAAGTTCAAAAGAATAGATACTGCTGAAAACATGGTGAAATAAGCTTTGGCTGAGTGGGGAAATTCCTTCGACGAATCTGAAGGTGAAGATGACCAAGGAGATACATATATGATGGTTGTTGACAATGGATCTTCAGAATATGGGTCAATCTTTGCACTCATGGAAAAATCTGATGATGATGAGGACAAGGACGAAGATGAGGTAAGTTTTTCTTGATGCTCAAAGAAACTTGAAAACTTACTCTGAGAAAAAATTGATGTCCTTAGCAAATGTGTTGATTGCTGCCTATCATAGCCTCATTAGTGAGAAAAATGCTTTAATAGAAGAAATTGGTGACATAGAACAAGAGAGGGATAATATGGTAGTTTCCATTGTAGATTTGAAAGAAAAGTGGAAGAAGTAACTAGAGAAAATAACTTGTTGAAAATCCAAATGAAAAAATGGATGGACAACACTAAGGGTAAAGAAGTGGCTAGTGAGGCTCAAATTGAGCTTGAGAGTGAGCTTAAGAAAGTTAAAACAAGTCTTTTTGTTGAGCTTGAAAAGAATAGACAACTTCAGGAGGATTTGAAAAGGGTTAAAAATGATCTTGATAAGTCACTTAATTGTACCTGGTCCTCTAATGTAATAACGTCTACGTACAAGAGTAATGGTGGAAACATGCAAGGAATCGGGTTCTAAAAGGTTAAAACCTCCTATAATTCCCATAGCAAGTATGTAACTGTGGTTGATAATAGGTTGTGCACTCACTGTGGTCAAACGGGTCATTACAAGGACTCTTGTAAAACTAAAATTCAGTCTTTGCAGAAAAATAAAGTTTTTGTTTAAAAGAGGCCTACTGATGAGGAACCTGGTTGTTAAGCCCCGCAATATTACGCCTTGCAGTATTAAATTACGACGATGTTGCACCCTGTAGTATTGTACGTTGAATTTATCATAAGGTAATTAACATCAATTCAAGGAAAAGATTATTTGGAGATTATAAGAATCATGCTATTTCACAAGTGATGACTAAATTCGTGAAGGTGAAAAGGGAAGAAAGTCAAAGAAAATGAATTTTCGTCTAAGTTTGGCATGTGGGGGATAAAATACGAGCCGGGCGTTAATACCCGATATTTACGGACTAGTACCATACAAGGTATCATATGACCATGATAGTGGGATATATAAAGTGTATTAAAAAATAAGTAAAATTTTACGTAATTTGAAACAATTCTTAATTATGCAGGTAATTGGTTAATTACCGTGTAGCGGGATATTACCTAATTAAATTAATTAATTGTTGGATAATATCAAAATTCCCCGTGGAAACAAACCACTACACCAACCGTATGACTGTTAGTCACAATTTATGACTAAGAGTCATTTTTAAATAGGTGGCAACTAGTTGAGATATAAGTCTTGAAAACCATGAAAGGCTTCATAACTTTTAGCAAAATAATGATATCATATATCTTATGAGGAAATGAAAAGAGCTATCCATGAGACTCTTTGAAGCCATCAAGAATGTTACCAGAAGCCAACATTAAAGCAAATTGAAGCTAACTTCCATTCTCAAAACACTTAAGATCAGATTTTATACCTTAATGCAACGTGATTTCTACAATATCAACAATTCCAGTGAATTTTTAGAGCTTTAGCAAAAGAGAGATTTTGCGGTTCTATCGGAGTACAGTGCAATCTACGCCAAGAATATTATACAGAGTTTTTCCTACGCCAGGTATGTTAAGGCTATCCCTTCTTTCTTTTGGCATGGTCCAAATTATACTGAAGAAACGAGCAAATACACAATTTATATAAATTACTCTATTCATAGAAATAGTAGGGGTGCCTATATTCTTTATTCCCCATAGGAATTATTATTATTTTCTGTTCATGGGTCTCAGAATAATACGCAATTGGAAAAGTTATCCGGAAGGAATATTGAGATTATTACGTACTTTTCATGCATTTCATACATGTGTGTTGACCCATGACCAGATGGCGTTATATACGCGTATATATGTAAATATATGTATATGGGATATGGGAAAAGGTTATGGCGTTATATACGCACCACCACCTGATCAGCTAGTATATGATGATGATGTTGCCCACAGTGGTTGAAATATGATTCAAATGGCGTTATATATGCGTATATATGTATGTATATTCAAACGGCGTTATACGCGTATATATGTATGTATATATATGTATATGGGATATGGGAAAGGTTATGGTGTTATATATGCACCACCACCTGATCAACTGGTATACGATGATGATTTTGCCCATAGTGGCCGATATGATATGATGGGATGCCCTCAGAGGCTGATGATGTTATGAAACATATACCTATGCACGACGTGAAATTAATACGCATATGCATGATGCTAAAAGTGATTTATTATTACAGTGTTATTCAAACTTACAAGTTGAGTCATGTACTCCATATGTCTTCCATGTCTCTTATGTATTTATTTATGTGCCTTACATACTCGGTACATTATTCGTACTGACGTCCCTTTTGCCTAGAGATGCTGCGTTTCATGCCCGCATGTCTCGATAGACAGGTCGAGAGCCCTCCAAGTAGGCTATCAGTTCAGCGGAAGATGTTGGTGCGCTCCATTTGCTTCAGAGTAGCTTGTTTGGTTAGTATGATTTGGACGGGTATTGTTTGGTGTGGCGGGACTCTATCCCGACCTTTATGACATTTATGTACTCTTAGAGGCTTGTAGACATATGTCGTATATGTGAAAGATTGTACGGCCTTGTCAGCCTATGTTTTGAGTTTGTAAATGATTATGTTGGCCTATTAGACCCGTATGTCACGTGTATATGATAATGTAATAAGAAAGATACGTTACGTTGGTACTCGATCGAGTAAGGTATCGGGTGCCCGTTATGGCCCATCGATTTGGATTGTGACAAAAGTTGTATCAGAGCAGTTTGTCCTAGGGAGTCTACAAGCCGTGTCTAGTAGAGTCTTGTTTATGGGTGTGTCGTGCACTTCACTTATAAGCAGGAGGCTACAGAGCATTTAGGATTGTCACTCTTTCTTCTTACTCTAGATCGTGTGGTAGAGCTCACTTATAAGAATTCAAATTTCGAAATTCTATTCTATTAGTAATAAGACGATACCTATATCCGGAAAGAAGGATGGAAAGAGAGATAGTTGAGAAAAAGCGGAGTCAGAGGAATTGAATTTTTGTATGATGCCTACGTGATTTTTTTAGCAGATCATGGGTGTACTGAAAGGTGTAAGCTTCCTGATAAGAAGCCTTAAGGCAAGAACACCTATCCATCTTTATGGTGAAGGACAATGAGAGATTAAGAAGGTAAGTACAAGTTTCAGTAAGTAAAAGGAGCAAGGTGAAAAAGGGTACGAGGTACCCAGTTAATGAAGGTTAACAGAGTTTATAATTGAGGCAGAGAAACATAAGATTTTTGAGTTATATTCAATAGTAACAGAGGTATATATAATTGGTCGCGCCCATTCCAGATATGCCCTATGGGGGTTAACAGAAGTAGTATAAGAAGATATGATGGATGAATTGTTTTCGTCAGTTGACATTTCAGAAGGATATTGCAAATGTTCTAATAGATCCCTTTATGAGACACCCAGATGGTACACTCTAAAATAATGTAGCCAGATATAAGTACTACAAAGACATGCACTATAAGCCTTGAGGGGATATATACTACCTTAGTGTGGCTCGCATCCCTAGTAAAGCAAGAATGTTAAGCAACTTGAAGAGCCACTGGATGGAGCAAAGGGAAGTTGAAAGCAAAAGAATGTCTTGTTCGAGTTTTCAGATAAAGTGGTAAGCATAAATGTTAGCAGGAAATAAGAAAAGAGTTAATGATGCATTATGAGTATGATATGATACGTGGATGACAACGGTAGATCAAAAAGATGACAGTATTACAGAATCTATAGTCAAGTAAAGGAAAAGACAAGAGGTGATAGGCTTTGAGACAACAAAAGAGTATAGTCCATAAAGTCATATCCTCATTTCAAGAAACAAGTTCGTGACTCCAGTGCGACTACCTGAAGGAAAAGTTAAAACCCCTGAATAATAGAAACCAATATGGATTGGTGAACAAGATAAACTAAACATAAATTAGGGACTGGGTGATTTGATAATAGTCGGCCTCATGAGAATTTCAGATTGCGTTCCAACGGTAGTAGAATGGACAACAGAAGAAGATTCAGGAGAAAATTAGAGAATGGTCATTCTGGAAGACGCTTCCCTAAAGCAAGTAATATAAGCAAAGTTAAGCTTAAGGGACTGTAGGTACCAGTTACATTAAGTGCCACCCTCGTGAGTAGGGATTTTTGTTATCCTTGATACAGAAGGATTATCGCAAGGCAAGTAAGGGTCATTGGTGATGTGAAAGGATGCCAAAGATGAAGAGGAAAAACATATATAGGCAAGTCATCATAGCTTCAAGTCTTAGTACACCCCTAAAGGGGGGAATATGGAATAATGTGGCATTAAGTCAGAATTAAGTGGTTCTAGTGACTATGGAATGGTAAAGGAAGAATGCGGTAAATGAAAGATGAATGAGATGGCACTTATCCAAATCTTACAGATACACTAAGATTCAAGAATATTGTGCAAGCACGACGTCAAGGAGAGGAAGTAAAGGTTCCTGCCCGAGTTGTTATTAATAAATAAGGAGCCAGTGCGAGACATAAGTTAAGACGAAAGAAATAACCTAAGAAAGATTACGAGGAATATTGATATGAGAATGGGCCAATGAGTAGTTAGTAATTAGTCAGGAAGATCCCAGTTATGGCTAAACAAGAGGTTACAGACGAGTCATCAGATTGTGTAAGATAAACATAATAGAACCCAACATGGAGAATTCAGCCTCGAAAAATATTATTATAACACTCAAAGATATATTCAAACAAGAGTTGGGGTAGTTAAAGGTACCGTATGAGTGTTACGGGGATAAAAGAAAGTGCCACTGAGAAGGAAGTCAAAATATCAGTTCAGAAGCAACCCTACAAGAACAAGGGCACGAAGGTAAACAACTATGGATGATTATAGGCTAGGAAGGACATCAAAAAGGTCTATAATAAGCTCATATCTTTATGAGAGTCAAGAGTTCTCCCTATGTACTACAACGAAAGAATAGTTGAGAAGATAAGGAAAAAGGCTTAAACCTAAACATGACGACCTAAAGAGGAAATGGTCATGTAACAACAGTCTCACAAACAACATTGTAAGTACTCCAAAGGAAAGTGGCACCTACCGTGGCTAATGAATGGGAAGTAAAATTAAAAGTGATATTCGTGATCATATGAGTTGTATGAAAACTCTGGCAAATGTGGGCACTAAGATAAGCTAAGTATGGACGCAACAAGAGGGGCAGAAAGACCAGGAAAAGTAATAACTTACGTTGAAAGAAAGCTAAGATGGAATGAAAGCAGTAATTCGATCAATGATCCAGAGTTTGTTACGTTATGAATGCACTCAAGATTTCAGAGTATTATCCATACAGCATATATGTTGGCAATCGTACAGCCTTAGAAGACTCCGGTGTAAGTTAAAATAAAGAATTAAGTTCAGGTCTAGATTTAATAGCTTCTCCTAGCCCGATTCCAAGACCTGACCAGGTTTGAAAGTTCAAGCAGCCTTGATCAATTATAGGAAAGTACCAGTTTTCCACAGTGACAAGGACTTCGCGCGAAAGCATTGATTTTCGGTCTCATGGTGGCAAAGAAAAAGAAAGAGGTCATGGACAAAGGATTGAATTGTTAGATGATGGTATCATGGATATTACATAAGCATCCATGAAAGGCTAAAGTAACACCATAAGCCACAGATCAGAAGATAGCTTAAGCATAAAGCCTGATCAAAAAGAGAAGAAAACTAAAGAGTTACATCAACAAAGTAAATCAGGAGTCGGATTATTGGACCCAGAAAATTATAAACCTCGTGACTGAGAATATTGCAAGATTACTCTTAATATCATAGGAACAAGACAAATAGTACAACAACTATATTCTATAATGGCTCTGCGATAAATCCAGTTAGAAGAGTACTGGCCTCGTCAGAAGTCAGTATGAAGCTTCCATCGGATTGTGTATGCACCAGAGGTGCAAGTGTAATAATAGAACTTCAGATGTGGATGTGAATTATACCTATGTGGAAGGGAGGTCATGAAAGAGATAGAAGATGTGATGTGAGATTTTAAGGTAAGTAAGATAAAGGTGAACAACATACGAGATACTCATGTGCAGAAGGTGGTGAATAATCTATACTTCAGATAGAAGGCTAAAAACGCTGAGATTAAGTATCCAAGAATGATAGCGGCGTCGTTAGTGGCATATCTTCCAACCTATGGATTTTAAATATCAAGAGGTACAACTAAGAGAGTAAAGGAGAGTTAGAGAGGATGTGATGTCTCGCTTGATGTTCCAAAATAACATAAGGAAATTTATGACGCAAACAAGTTGAAAGCTGCAAGTAATATAAATAGATATGTGTAGGTCGCAAGCTATTGTATGGTGAAGCGACAAGGTTCTAGAAGACATGAGTAAGGATAAGAGTGAGCGAGTGAGAAGATAACGAAAAATGGATAAGTCCTCAGGATTAAGCCCATGAAAACAAAAAGAGCATATTTTTTTTTCTAAGTTATACAAAGCTCACTATCGCCTGAATGAACTCAAAGGAGTCAAAGACAAATGACATTTGGAAGAGGTGGAATGCTGCCCTGGTAATAGAATAAGGGTGTGATTGTTGTAGATAAAGGATGACGTTCGGGCCTTCGATTGAGTAATGATTTGAAGAGGATTTCACGAATCGTACGAAATTAAAATACCCACGTAAGGTGAATAATATTGGGATGCTATAAAATATGATTATTGAAGTACAGTATCGCCCCTAAGTGGATCAGAAAAATCACTTCAAATATTCCTCGATGCAACATAAGCCCTAGTGGCAATGTATTATGTAAGAAGTTTCAAGTTATCAATGGAAGATTGTAGATCAACATTAAGGTGAATCGACAATGGATGGATAAGTTCAACAGTATGAGATGAGATTAGACTATCAGCCTTAAGGATAAGCAACGAGAGTAACCTGGAGTTGGTTGCAGACCTCAGTAATGATAAATCAAAGTAAGGATTGTGGTATAGTGTGACCTCCGTAGATACAGTAGAGTCATACGAATGGATAACCAGGTCTATGAAATAAGATATAGCCATATTTGCAAGTTCTACAAAGTACCGAGCAAAGAACTTTAGTACACCTATAGATGCCCAGAGAGGCATCCTATTAAGCCTTGTATATGTTTACAAAGTAAGGACTAGAGATTGGCTAAAAGCTGGAGGAAAAGGGAGAGAAGAGTCGCATGGGCACACTTACAAGGTCAGTATCGTAGAGACTGCATGATAGGAGGTAGCAAAATTTACGAGATTGAAAGGAAGTCGATCACAAGTCATGGCATGGGAAAAAGGCCTAAGGGGGGAATGCCCTAGTCTTTGGATTTATTCAAAGAACAGTTGCCTAAATGAAAAGAAAAAAATATTAAAGTACTTGCAAGAGTTATAGGTTATGAAAATGATAAGTGCATCCGCCAACATTCGAGGATGAATATTCCAAAGGGGGGAATGATGTTACGCCCCGCAATATTACGTCAATATTATGCCTTGCAGTATTAAATTAGGACGATGTTGCACCCTGTAGTATTGTACGTTGAATTTATCATAAGGTAATTGACATCAGTTCAAGGAAAAGATTATTTGGAGATTATAAGGATCATGCTATTTCACAAGTGATGAGTAAATTCGTGAAGGTGAAAAGGGAAGCAAGTCAAAGAAAATGAATTTTCGTCCAAGTTTGCATGTGGGGATAAAATACGAGCCGGGCGTTAATACCCGATATTTACGGACTAGTACCATACAAGATATCATATGACCATGATAGTGGGATATATAAAGTGTATTAAAAAATAAGTAAAATTTTACGTAATTTGAAATAATTCTTAATTATGCGGGTAATTGGTTAATTATCGTGTAATGGGATATTACCTAACTAAATTAATTAATTGTTGGATAATGTCAAATTCCACGTGGCAACAAACCACTACACCAACCGTATGACTGTTAGTCATAATTTATGACTAAGAGTCATTTTTAAATAGGTGGAAACTAGTTGAGATATACGTCTTGAAAACCATGAAAGGCTTAATAACTTTTAGCAAAACAATGAAATCATATATCTTATGAGGAAATGAAAAGAGCTATCCATGAGACTCTTTGAAGCCATCAAGAACGTTACCAGAAGCCAAATTTAAACAAATTGAAGCTAACTTCCATTCTCAAAACACTTAAGATCAGATTTTATACCTTAATGCAACGTGATTTGTACAATATCAACAATTCTAGTGAATTTTTAGAGCTTTAGCAACGGAGAAATTTTGCGGTTCTATCGAGTACAGTGCAATCTATGCCAAGAATATTATACAGAGTTTTTCCTACCCAGATATGTTAAGGCTATCCCTTCTTTCTTTTGGCATGGTCCAAATTATACTGAAGAATCGAGCAAATACACAGTTTCTATAAATTACTCTATTCATAGAAATAGTAGGGGTGTCTATATTCTTGATTCCCCATGAGAATTATTATTATTTTATGTTCATGGGTCTCAGAATAATACGCAGTTGGAAAAGTTATCTGGAAGGAATATTGAGATTATTACGTACTTTTCATGCATTTCATACATGTGCATTGACCCATGACCAGATGGCGTTATATACACGTATATATGTAAATATATGTATATGGGATATGGGAAAAGGTTATGGCATTATATATGCACCACCACCTAATCAGCTGGTATATGATGATGATGTTGCCCACAGTGGGTGAAATATGATTCAAACGGCATTATATACGCGTATATATGTATGTATATTCAAATAACATTATATGCGCGTATATATATGTATATGGGATATGGGAAAGGTTATGGCATTATATACACACCACCACCTGATCAGCTGGTATACGATGATGATTTTGCCCACAATGGCCGATATGATGTGATGGGATGCCCTTAGAGGCTGATGATGTTATGAAACATATACCTATGCATGACATGACATTCACACGCATATGCATGATGCTAAAATTGATTTATTATTACATAGTTATTCAGACTTACAAGTTGAGTCATGTAATCTATATGTCTTCCATGTCTCTTATGTATTTATTTATATGCCTTACATACTCGGTACATTATTCGTATTAACGTCCCTTTTGCCTGGGGACGCTGCGTTTCATGCCCGCAGGTCCCGATAGACAGGTCGAGATCCCTCCAAGTAGGCTATCAGTTCAGCGGAAGATGTTGGTGCGCTCCATTTGCTTCGGAGTCGCTTGTTTGGTTAGTATGATTTAGACGGGTATTGTTTGGTATGGCGGGAATCTATCCCGAATTTATGACATTTATGTACTCTTAGAGGCTTGTAGACATATGTCGTATACGTGAAAGATTGTACGGCCTTGTCGGCCTATGTTTTGAGTTTGTAAATGATTATGTTGGCCTATTAGGCCTGTATGTCACGTGTATATGATAATGTAATAAGAAAGAACATTTTGTTGGTACTCGGTCGAGTAAGGTATCGGGTGCCCGTCGCGGCCCATCGGTTTGGGTCGTGACACTGGTTCCCTTAAAAGAAAATATGTGTTGCCTGCATGGGCAAAAAAAAGTTTGATCCGCCCGTTCTATCATTATAAGGTACCCAAGCTGGCTTGGGTTCCTAAGTCTAATCATTGATTTAGTGTGCAGGCTGAAGTGAGAAGTAGCATCCAAAAAAATGTTACATGATTAGTGGCTGCTCTAAGCATTAAATTAGAAGAATGAATGATTTCCTCTCACTCTAGGCCTTGCTAGGTGGGAGTATGCCCTTTGGAAACGATAAGAATACTATATTCTTGGTGGTGGCAAAATAAACAAAACACTCTCCCATGCAATTGAAAATGTGTACTATGTGAATGACTTGAAATATAGCTTGTTGAGTGTGTCTCAAATCTGTGATTAGGAAAAATGAAGTGAAGTTCTTGTCCAAATCTTGCACTTTCACCAATCTTAAAACTGGTGAAATGGTATTGATAGCCAAGACATTCAAGAATATCTATGTTGCAGACCTTAATTCACTGAATGGTTGTGATCTAACATGCCTAAGTGTCATTGATGATGATGCTGAGTTATGGTGAAGATGAATGGGGCATGCAGGCTTTTATTTGTTGAACAAGTTGGTTATGAAGGACCTAGTTCAGGGGCTAAAGCAGTCAACACTGCCTGCTACTTGATTAACAAGTGCATGATCATGTCCCTTCTCGAGAAGTCTCCCTATGAACTGCTCAATGGGAGAAAAGCCAAGCTGACTTACCCGAGATCCTTTGGATGCAAAATGTTTTGTTCTCAACAATGGTGGCAAAGGGTCACATAACAAAGAAAATGAAGATGGAGAATTCACAAATGCTCCTGGCGAAGCTATAAATATTGCAAATGGAAAGACTAATTTGATGAGTCAATAAAAGCGATGAAGGAGATGTAGTAGAATCTCCAAAAGGCACAGGGGAACCTGGTCCCTCTATCACCTCGACTTAAGATGAACATAAGGTTGTTGATGCTGCTGTCGCGCCCTTTTTTCTCGCGAAATCGGGTTTCGACACGTGACAACTCTTTTAAGGAAGGTGTCAAAATAGAAGAGTCGCCACCTAACGGGTTTGAGGTGCGTTAGGCACCTATTTGCGAATGACTCTGGTTTAACCAGTTCGCATCACCAAAGATCGGGTAAGGGCTCAAAATTACCTCGAAGAGAAGGTGTCAGGCACTCTTCAAGGTCCACAACTGTGGGTCCCGACCGAAATCGAATTATATGAGTTAGTCTATGCGATCAAATAAACGAAGAGGGAGAGAACAAAAATTTAAGAAGTTTATTATAAATAAGTTTTGAACAGAAGGTACAACTATTTTTGATTCTAGTAGGAAAAGAAAGAAAGCGGGAGGGGGTCCTAAGTTTTTTAGCCTAAAGGATCACCCCGTGCAACATAAATAATACTTCGTAACTCCCTCCACATGGGGTGTTACTCGTATTATTCAGTGGGCATAGACTATCATCTCCTGCTACCCGATTACTAGCTTTAAGTTGTTACTTAAAGCGTACTAGTTCAATTATAACTTGTACCCGATGCGTGCACTACCCGTCCCAATTCCTACGGTCCAGGAGGTGTTTGGACCTCTATTTTGGGTGGTTTTAAACCTAACTTAGGTTGCTCAAAATGAGAAAACTAGGCGACATACAAAACAAGTTGGACTTCACATAAAAGCAGTTAAGGGCAGTTAGGTGTTGGACAGTTTCAGACTTACCAAAAATACCAACAAGTCCCATAACCTTATTCAAACTTAGTCGAGCCTTCGAAACACCAAAACCAACGCAAAAACACCAAAATCACATCAAATTCAAGTCTATGAACTTTGAAATTTCTAAATTTCACCAAAGATGTTGAAACCATCCAAAACACTTCCGATTGACCTGAAAATTTGCACACATATCCAAAATGACACTACTAACCTGCTCCAACTTCCGGAATTCCATTCCGATCCCGATAGCCTATTTTCCACTGCCGACCGAAAATCGCCAAAAACTAACTTTCGCCAATTCAAGCCTAATTCTACACCGGACATCAAAACCACATTCTGAACACACTCTTAAGTCCCAAATCACCTAATGAAACTATCCGAGCTATAAAATCCACATTTTGAGGTCGTTTACCAATAAGTCAACTCCCAGTTGACTTTTTCAACTAGTAAGCCAATTAAGAGACTAAGTGTCTCTGTTCTCACCACGACCACTCCGAACCCGAACCAACCGATTCAACACAATATAAATAGGATAAGCAACATATGATAAAGCAAAAACAGGGGAAAAGGGGCTAATCTCACAGAACGACCGACCGGGTCGTTACACAGATGGATTTATGCGGACTTATGAATGTGAATCTGAAATGTAATGAATGTGTTATACAACAAGTATCTGAATAGACATAGAGTAAGAAGCGGGAATTGATAATGGTCAGTTATGTTTAAAATATTTGTAGAGTGTGAACATTATAAACGGAAACCGGAGCAAAGATTGCTCCCGTTTGAAGAACAATTACTTCCTGGGTTACCTACAAAACTTACAACACGATGCATGCAAATATATATGGGTTATTTCGAGAATTTAAACATGAAGAAAATTCCCTTTGGACCATGAAAATTATCTTTGAATGGTGAGGATGATGTCCTTAGACCATGACATCTTGGGCCATGAATCGTGTGATAAAGGATTCGCAGGCCATGAAATGATGTTCTCGGGCCATGAGAATGGTGTCTCTGAACCATGACGCCTTTGAATAATGATGTGCAATATTGAGAGATCCTCAGGCCATGACATAGTGTCTACAGGCTATGAGGATGATGCCTTCGGACTATGACGCCTTTGGACAAAATGGCAATATTTCAGCCCAAGAAATGCAAAGACATGATGCTAAGTCACATAAGAAGCGAAACAAGACAGATTTTAGTCTTGCATAAGATTGGGGCAGAGCTTAGCCCCAGGAAAGCAGAATAGTGATAGATTTCAAGTAGCATAGCATTCGGTATTAGGCAAAGAAAGGCAGAGCTTAGCTTTATGCAATTAGGGAGGCAATGCTTAGCCTCATGCAGGAAGAAGAGACAATTCTTAGTCTCATGCAAGGAAAGGAAATGCTTAGCCTTATGCAATTGAGGAGGGGGGGGGGGCTTAGCCTCATGCAAATGGGAGACAATACTTAGTCTCATGCAATTAGGGAGTCAATTCTTAGCCTTATGAAAATAGGAGACAAGGCTTAGTCTCACAAAAAATAGGAGACATGCTTAGTATCATGCAATGGAAGGCAATGCGTAGCCTTATGCAATTGAGAAGGAAGGACTTAGCCTCATGCAAGAAAGGGAGACAATGCTTAGTATCTCGCAAGGAAAGACAATACTTAGCCTTATGCAATTGAGGAGGCATGGCTTAGCCTCAAGTAAGGAAGGAAGACAATGCCTACTCTCATGAAGATAGTGATTTTGATATGTGTGTATTCGCGAATACTCCTGTTATGTTCATTATGCCTGCATCCAAAGAAAAATCATGAGTTTTGCGGGGAAGGTTGGTTCATTCCCTCGCCTACTTGCTTTGCTTTGCTTTGCTCTGGGGATCATGTCTGAGTTGCCCTGGATAGCATGTGGTTGTCATAGAAGTAAAGTTTTCGAAAAATATGCATGCATTTGATAAACATAGTTATTTTAAAACATAATAGTTTACGATATCGAATAAATTATATGGATCAATGACTGTGACACTTTTAGAGACATTGCGACTTCCTTGAATTAGAATTTTGAGGGTCCCCCTCAAACTTCTTCCCCAGTTTGAAAGTGATTCTTCAACTGTTTTTCATATGACGAAATCGGCTGGACTTGCTCCGGAATTTTGAGGGTCCTCCTCAAAATTCTGCCCCAGTTTCTGACCGTGGGGAAAATAAAGATTTTATTAAGATATGACCGAGCCCACAGGTCTGCCTACGTATCCCCTCTTAAACAGGAATCAGGTCAAGCGTAGTTCAGTTACATCAAATGAATAAATGCAAACATTCTAAACATAGTATCTTTTGGCTGCGTCTGAAATGATAGGCTTTGGCCAAATTTCTCCGTCCATTTCTGAAGTATGAGTTTTCCTCCTATTAGTACTCGATGAACCATGTAAGGACCTTGCCAGCTGGGTGAAAACATCCCTTTGGCCTCATCCTGATATGGAAAGATTCGCTTCAGCATCAGCTGCCCCGGTGTGAACTGTTGGGTCTGACCTTTTTGTTGAAATCTCTGGACATTCTGTTCTGATAAAGCTGACCATGGCATACCGCATTCATTATTTTCCCGTTGATCGGGCTAATTGTTCATAGCGACTTTGTATCCATTCTGCATCACTGAGTTTATCTTCTTGTATAATTCTCAAAGAAGGAATTTCGACTTCGGCGGGAATAACAACTTCAGTACCGTAGACCACCAAGTAGGGAGTTTCTCCGGTTGATGTGCGAACTGTGGTACGATACCCCAATAAGGCAAATGGTAATTTCTTGTTCCATTGCTTGTGTTTTTCTACCATCTTTCTCAATATTTTCTTGATATTATTGTTTGCAGCCTACACGGCTCCATTCATTTAAGGCCAGTACGCTGTGGAATTCTTATGCTTGATTTTGAAGGCCTCACACATGGCTTTCACTAAGTCATTATTGAGATTGGCGGCTTTTTCGGTGATGATGGATTCTAGTACCCTGAATCGGCAAACAATACGATCCCTGACAAAAACTGTGACGACTTTCTTGGTTACAGCCTTGTAAGATGCAGACTCAACCCATTTTGTGAAGTAGTCTATGGCCACTAAAATGAACTTGTGCCCGTTTGAAGCGGCGGGCTCGATCGGACCGATGACATCCATTCCCCAAGCGGCAAAAGGCCAAGGTGCACTTGTTGTATTGAGTTCGTTTGGTGGTACCCGTATCATATCTGCATGTGACACTTTTGGACATACCTGATGCAATCTATTTCCATAGTCATCCAAAAATAACCTGCTCTCAATATCTTCTTGGCTAAAACAAGACCTTTCATGTGTGATCTACAAGTTCCGACGTGTATCTCTTCGAGAAGTCTGAAAGCTTCTTTGGCATCAACGCACCGCAGTAACCCTAGGTTTGGGGTCCTTCTATGCAGAATTCCTCACTTTAGAAGAAATGGTTGGATAATCTTCAGAGTGTGCGTCTCTGAGTATGATTTGCATGTTCCGGGTATTCTCCTTTTGCCAAGTATTCCTTAATATCATGGAAACACGGATTCCCATCCGCTTCTTCTTCAACATGAGCGCAATAAGATGGATGAGTATGTATTCTTACTGGAACAAGGTCGATGAAATTCTTGTCCAGGTGCTGTATCATGGAGGACAAAATGGCTAATGCATCTGCTAACTCATTCTGGATTCTCGGAACACGTTTGAACTCTATCTTTGTGAACCTCTTCATCAGCTCTTTCACATGATATAGATATGGTAATATTTTGGTATACTTTGTAGCCCACTCTCCTAGAACCTGATGTACCAAAAGGTTTGAATCACCAATTACCAGCAATTCATGGATATTCATGTCAATGGACAAATTAAGCCCCAAGATGCAAGCCTCGTATTCTACCATATTGTTGGTTCACGGAAATCTGAGTTTCACGGATACTGGATAATGCTAACCCATTTCTGACACAAAAACAGCTCCAATACCCACTCATTTGAAATTTGCAGTCCCATCAAAGAACATTCTTTAACCGTCGTATGTTTCGGTGATATCTTCTCCTACAAATGATACTTTTTCATCGGGAAAATACGTTTTCAGTGGTTCGTATTCTCCTCCTACAGGATTTTCTGCAAGATGATCTGCTAACGCCTGCTCTTTGCCCCCCTTCTAAGTCACATAGACAATATCAAATTTACTCAACAGTATCTGCCATTTTGCTAGTTTCCCTGTAGGCATGGGTTTTTGAAAAATTTATTTCAGAGGATCCATCCTTGATATGAGATATGTGGTATAGGCACAGAAGTAGTGCCTCAACTTCTGAGCTATCCACGTCAGAGCACAACATGTGCGTTCCAACAAAGAATACCGTGCTTCATGGGTTAGATAATATATGGCATGTTCCTTTCTTCCTGTCTCATCGTGTTGTCCCAAGTCACAACCGAAAGATCCATCTAGTACAGACAAATAGAGTAGCAGAGGTCTACCAGGTTCCGGCGGGACCAGAACTGGTGGTGTGGACAAATATTCCTTGATTTTATTAAAATCTTTCTAGCAGTCTTCAGTCCAGCTTGTTGCGGCATCCTTCTTTAACATTTTTAAAATTTGCTCACAGATCATGGTCGATTGTGCTATGAAGTGGCTGATGTAATTGAGACGCCCCAAGAAACTTATCACATCTTTCTTGTTCTTTGGTGGTGGTAAATCCTGGATAGCCTTGACCTTTGACGGATCTAGCTCAATTCACGATGAATCCTAATAACTTTCCAGCCGGGACTCCAAAGGCACATTTTCCGGGATTTAGTTTCAAATTATACCTTTAGAGTCGATCAAAGAACTTTCTCGAGTCTGCTATGTGATCTTTACCCTTCTTGGATATGATGATGATTTCATCCACGTACACTTCTATCTCCTTGTGTATCATGTTGTGGAAAATAGTTGTCATAACTCTCATATAAGTGGCCCCGACATTCTTTAGATCAAATGGCATCATTGTATAGCAATACACTCCCCATGGCATAATAAAGGCTGTCTTCTAGGCATCTTCTTCATCCATCCAGATATGATGATATCCCGGGAAGCAATCCACAAAGTATTGGAGTTCATGCTTGACACAATTGTCGATTGCTATGTGTATATTGGGTAACGGGAAATCATCTTTGGGACTTGCTCTGTTTAAATCTCGATAGTCGACACATACTCTGACCTTCCCATATTTCTTCGGAACCAGCACAATGTTAGCCAATCAAGTAGGATATTCAACCACTGTGAGAACTTTAGCTTTGATCTGCTTGGTGACTTCCTCTTTGATTTTCAGACTCATATCCGATTTGAATTTCTTCTTTACAAGCAAACACATCAGATTGGTAGGTAGTTTATGAGCCACTATAGACGTTCTCAAACCAGTCATGTCATCATAAGACCATGCAAAAATTTCTTCGTACTCTTTCAGGAAACGGGTGTACTCTTCTTTCTCTGATGGTGACAGGTGGGTGCTTATGTGAGTTTCTTTGACTATTTCGGAATCTCCTAAATTGACTATCTCGATTTCGTCCAAATTTGACTTAGTCTTATTCTCAAAATTTTCCACCTCTATGAAAATTTCCTCAGGTATTATATCTTCTTCTTCTATTTCCTCTCAATCACTATCCTTATGTTGCGTTGTCTCATTACATGTCACAGTCGTCAGTTCATCAGGATAAGTAATAATAATGTTGTAGAGAGAAAATGCAAAGGATAATAATAAATACTAAAATAGCAATGCATTAAATAAATCTTGAAAACATTAAAACAAGTACCACTCGATGGCTCGAGCAATTATTTCTAAACAAAATACGTCTAAAACAAAATACTGAAAATGTCTTAAATGCTGAAAATTGCTTTTAAAAATAGATCATGCTAATTGCCAGGCTACTCAGGAACTCGACGGGCCCGGGACGGTGCAACAGTCCAGTTCTTGAGAACAACTCCCTTTCCCACGGTCTGAATTGTAAGGTCTTCTTCCTCCTCCTCCTTAAATATTGCATTGCAATCTATGTCTTCATCATCCAGAAATAGATTCCTCAGGCTAGCTAAAGCCTCATCTTCTTCAGATCCCCATATCACGTAGTCTATTGAAATGTCTGGTGTAGATGCAGTATTGGCTGTTCAAGTGGGTAATAAGGACCACGCCATGGTGGCGACCAATTCTGATACTTGTGCCATGTGTATTCATACCCAAGCCCAAAAGTTGTGCCGTGGCGCTTTTGCTGTATCAGTTTGGTGATCCCTTGGAGATTCTTGCTGAGACCCTTGCCAGGTACATACCCTGTCCATAACAATATGCTTTCAATCTTGTTACTCCACCATTTGTCTTTCTCAATTGCATTGACGCGCTCAATGCGATGGTATGTTTCTCCACCCAACTTACTTCTATTCTCGACAACCGGAACAGTTTGATTGGTGTAAATGGGGTTACTTTCGTCCCCGTAGATGATTATTTCCTAATGATTCCATTTGAACTTCACAGCCTGGTGGCGCATAGAGGCTACGACCCCATCAACATGTATCCAAGGTCGTCCCAACAATAGATTTTATGTGGCGGATATGTCCAATACTTGAAATTCAACATCAAACCAAGTCGGGCCCATCTGCAAACATAGGTTGATTTCCCCAATCGTGGCCCTTTGGGACCCATCAAATGCTTTCACGTTCATAGTTCCTGCTCGTATCTCATGCAAACCTTTACGCAACCTCTTTAAAGTAGACAATGGACAAATGTTGAGACTCGAACGCTCATCTATCAGGACCCTGGCGATGAATTTATCCTCAAACTACACTGTGATATGTACTGCCCTGTTGTGACTCAATCCTTCTGGTGGAAGCTCGTCTTCATGAAAAGTGATCTTGTGTCTTTCTAACACCTTTCCCACCATGTTGGCCATTTCTCCGCTAGTGATGTTGTTGGGTACATAGGCTTCATTCAACACTTTCATCAATTCATTTCTATGTGCCTCAGAATTCTGTAGTAGTGATAGAATGGATATCTGAGCAGGGGTTTTGTTCAGATGATCAATCAGATAATACTCTCTTGCTTGCACCTTTCTCCAAAGATCATCCGGGCCGGTTTCAATGATAGGCTGCTTGGGAGCGAATTCTTTACTTGTTCCTACCAAATGCTCGGGTATGTAAACTCTACCGGTTCTGGTCATGCCTTGTGCGACACCTATTTCTTCCATTTTCCGTTTTCATTTCCTTCTCACCTTTGCAGCATAGTCCCATGGTATAGCATTGGAATTAAAGTACGGTGTAGGTGCTACCATCACGGTGAAGGGTGTGGTCACTTCCACCTCAAATGTAGTTGACGTAGCTGAGGGCGTTGTTACTTCAACCTGAACGAATTTGGTGCGGTTACTTCAACCTCAATTCGTGACTGAATCTGCACTACAATAGGTGTGAGAATAACTGGAGACATTTTAGGTTCATCCCCTTCACGAATGAGCCCGATCGATCCTTCCGTATCCCATTCTTCATCAGTTTCGATCACATTTACCCCTTTACCACCTTCAACACCTTGGACTCGACTAGTAAGTTTCTTGAGTTCTTCCACTATGTTCTTGATCAGCAGTTCCTTTTTGGCGGATTCAGGTATGTATAGGGTTTGTTATGGAGTGTGGGGTAAGGTTTCCATGTATATAGGGTTGCTTTGATGTACTCCAGGAATTTGGGCGTAGTGGTGGTCGATGGTTGAGTTTTGGGGGTCAGGGATAGGTTGTGGTCCGTTTGAGGAGTGTGGTAGGTGGTGGTTTGTGGATACTGAGTCGGATGGTGGTGATGTTGTGGAGGGGTCAGTACTGGTGGAGGATAAAGATTTTGAGGAGGTGTGGCATATTGATGGGGTGCGGGAGGATTTTGTTGGTTTTGTATGTTTGAGGGAAGTGCTGGGTTTTGGGCATTTTGTTGGTTGACGTCGGGGACGTTCAGGGTAAAGGAAAGGTTTGCCAAGTTTCAGACCTGCTCAAGTTCCCCTTTTAGCTCCAGTATCTTTGGTTCCAACCGTAAAACCAAGTCATTCTGTGCCAGAGTACTCCGACCATCTGAAGTCTCGACATTCTCTACATGCGTAGCATTGTCTTTCCTGATACCGCTTTTATCATCCATTCTGGATTTTCCCTTGCTTTTAGGATCGCTTGGAGAGGAGGAAGTGGAGGACCTCTAGATCTGGTATGATATGCTAATGATGCCAGTATGCACGAACCAAGCTTAGGGGATGGGAATAAACAAATAAACAAAAAAAAACAAAAAAAGTAAACAAGTAAGTAAGGAGTATTAAAAGGATGTTTGCGGTATTTATGTTGCGGAATTATAAATTCGCGTCCTAATTTGGGGATCTCATTTTGCCTGAGGTAGGCCTAAGCGACATATAGATTTGGAGAAAATTGATGCCAATAACTGCGTCATTTCATTAATATGATAAATGAACCAAATTTCTACTAAAACGACAATAATGATAAAGAGTCACTAATGGCATTTGCCTTATTACAACCAAAGTCTAAAAGGAGTCTAGAAAGCAAGTAAAAAAACATCATTCCTAATCTATTTGGTCCCAGATGGACCTTCTCCATGCTTGGCCTTCTTTGCTCCATCGATCAAATTCCCCAGGCCAAACATATCCAACAATAGATATGCCCTTGCTAGGAGCCCTCCTTCATTGCCATCCATGTTTTGACAGCCTGCCACCCTCTTTCTCATTTTCCCCTCAAGCTCCATGAATCCCTGCTCCAAATGCTCCAACCTATCTGTTGACTTAGTAGCGATTTCTCTCCACTCATTGATTGCCTCCATGTCCACTTTATGTTGTTCCAAATGCCTGGCTTCAGACTCGTAGACCTTTTTACACAACATCCTGTATTTGACTTGTGCTTCAGCAGCGTCGTCTACAACCCTATTCTTCAGATTAATCCCTTTCTTGACATCCCCCGCTATATCATCTACCAACCATGATGGATAGAAGTGCACATGGCTGACATGATACCGATCTGGCTCAATGGTATCTTTCTCCACAATGATCTTTTGATGCCACATGTGTTTTGCCTGGAACTTGAACGGAATGGCGTTCCCCTTGAAGTCCGCTTTGTACTGAACCATTTTGGAAACTCGTGGTATAACCTGTTTTCTCCTAGCTTGTCTCAAAACCCTGATAGGAGCATAAGGATAGATTCCCCTCAACCCGATTAGCACTAGATGGGGAGAATCTTTCGACCTGATGATGAATTCACTACTAGGGAACCACTCGAACATCCAATGTACCTTGTCATCAATCAGATTGCTGAAGAAATATGCCCAGCCGATAGCGTTTTCCGATTGCGCAAACATGTTTGGGATAAAAGTCATTCTCTTTGGATGGTGATAGGCTGTGTGGTCATTCCATGGTCCTCGTGGAAGCTCTTGGAGGTATTCTCCTCTATGAAGGTGTTCTAACAACCATACTTGCAGTAATAGATTGCAACCCTCGAAATGCCTATACCCCTTTTTGCAACGGTCTAAAGCTCGGTACATATCAACAATAATCATAGGGACAATAGTGTAAGTTTTCCCCTCAATCCCCTCCATTAAAGTCTTAGTCACCATAGCTAGGTGAGTGTGGATCCTTTTTCCTTGTATTGGAAATACCAGCATCCCCAGAAAACAGACAATGAATACAAAAACTCGGTGGTAGTCCAACCCAAATAAGTGATGGCAAACTTATCATGGTAAAGGCGGTATGACTTGCTGTGCCCATAATGCTCATAAAGGAAATCGAATGGTATGTAAGACTTCTTCAGACAGAATAAATTATCATTTTTCCTGAAACCCATCATTTTCAAGAAACCTCAAGGAGTGCGGATTTCCTGTACCAACAAACCAGCGCTATCATACGGGAGCCTAGTGAAACCTCCTATTTCTTCTAAAAGAGGAGTCATTTCTATGTCACCAAAATGGAAATCGGGTCTCTTCTTATCCCAGAACATGGTGGCAACCTCAATTAATGCATTGTTTGGCTGAATGTCTAACATAGAGGGTAAATGGTAAATTCCCAAGGACTCTCTTCACATGGTTTTTGTTACTTGGGTGCGAGATTTTCCCACCAATCCTGTAGCAAAGGTGGGATATTTTTAACCATGCCGAACCTGGGGACTTCGTGCCTCATTTCTATAAAAACAAATAGAGTTAGCCTTTCCCCATCTAGATTTGGCTATTTACACGTTAATGATCAACATATTGGAATGTTTTCTCCAAATAATGCACAGATCGTGATTGTGCCCATTAGGATTATGGAAATCCCGACGGACTTTGGACAAGGCTTGTCTTAACGAGTTATTACGCGGATAACGTTCTAACCCATACTAGATTTGGACATGATGCATGCACAGTTAATATTAGAGTGTGAGTTTCTAGAAGAGTCTAGACCGGTACCATCAAGCGGAAAACTTGAGAGGGAAAGGCACGGAACCATCGAGTGCACCGCTGATCGAGTAGTTTTACCGCAAATATGCCTTTCCAAATTTAAAGGGTGATTTAGGAAGAGCGCAGACACTCATCAAGCACCACTATGGTATTACGCACGAGTGGAATATGATGTGGAGAATTCTTTATGCAAATATAAAAACATGTTGTCAAATATTTTGCATGATGAAAACAGTAAATGCAATATTGAATGAAACGTAAAGACATAAAAAGAATGGAAAACAAAGAAGAAGTTAGTTCGCGCAATGTGAAAATTGTAATAAAGTGGACAAGGGAGGGAGGGTGGGGAGAGACATGATGTAGCAAAAATGTCTAAAGGAAAACGCATGTTATGACCAAATCGAGTAGAGATTTGCATGTGAACTCAAATAAAGGGAAAACGGGGAAAAAGGTGTACATGTAGAAATAAAAGGGAAACGGGAGAGGGATGTTCATGTAACAACAAAAATAGTAAAGACATGTTTATCAGAGAAGACTAATTCAAATAGACCACCTTCATTTATGGTAAGAGCCTAAAAATATCCCCAGCAGAGTCACCATGCTGTCGCGCCCCTTTTTTCTTGCAAAATTGGGTTTCGATACGTGACAACTCTTTTAAGGAAGGTATCAAAAGAGAAGAGTCGCCACCTAAAGGGTTTGAGGTGCGTTAGGTAACCTATTTGTGAATGACTATGGTTTAACCAATTCGCATCACCAAAGATCGGGTAAGGCTTGAAATTACCTCAAAGAGAAGGTGTTAGGCACTCTTCAAGGTCCACAACTGTGGGTCCCAACCGAACTCAAATTATATGAGTTAGTCTATGCGATCACATAAATGAAGAGAGAGAGAAATTTTTTTTAGAAGTTTATTATAAACAGGTTTTGAACAGAAGGTACAACTATTTTTGATTCTAGTAGGAAAAGAAAGAAAGCGGGAGGGGGTCCTAAGTTTTTTAGCCTAAAGGATCACCCCATGCAACTTAAATAATACTTCGTAGTTCCCTCCAGATGGGGTGTTACTCGTATTATTCAGCGGGCACAGACTATCATCTCTTGCTATCCAATTACTATCTTTAAGTTGTTTTTTAAAGCGTACTAGTTCAATTATAACTCGTACCCTATGCCTATGGTCCAGGAGTCATTTGTATCTCTATTTTGGGTGGTTCTAGACCTAACTTAGGTTTCTCAAAATGAGAAAACTAGGCGACATACAAAACAAGTTGGACTTCACATAAAAGCAGTTAAGGGCTCAAGTTAGCCTCCACACTTAGACAACAAATGCACGCAAACAAATTAGGCGTTTGACAGTTTCAGAATTGAGGTGAGTTAAAGTAATTAAACCCTATAGACATGGTCTCTATGTGACCATGGAATTAAAATATGCAGGCAGTTTCAGATGTAAGATGCTATTTTAGAGGCATGCTTTCCAAAGAACTAGATATTTGGTATTGCGTACTGATTACTAAAATTACAGATTATAAGTGGTTAAACCTATAGACATGATATTTAGGTGCAGTAATTGGAAGTGATAACTATGGGAGATATTCAAAATTGTTCAATTTGATCCTATAGACATGCTTTTTAACAGTGGCAACGAAACAATGTTCGAAAATTCGATATTAGCACTTAAAAGCGAGTGATAATGTCCTATAGGCAGGATTTCTAATGATTAGTAATTGAAATTGGTTTTAGTTCCTATAGGCATGATTTCTAAAATGCAGATTTGGAGAACATAAACTAATATAATCCTATTATCATGATATCTAGTGAATATGCTGCAATTGAAACATTGGTCATTTTATTTCCTATAGGCATGATATCTAGAAATCATGTAGAAGCAAAATATGTTGAACGAATTGAACATTGAAGTCCTATAGGCAGGTTATCTAGCACACATAGAAGCAGGATATGTTAGAGCAAATTAAACACCTACAGGCAGGATTTCTACCCATTTCATGCAAATATTAAAGTAAACCGATTTTCCCAATTATACGAACACCCCAATTATCATTACAGAATTATTACAGGCCCAATGAAAAAAATAAATTACAAAGTTATGAAATAACTATAATAGGCCTTAGACAGGCCCAAAGTATACCCGGCCAGGCCAGGACTTCAATTTCACATCCAACAGGCTTCATCATAGCCAATCAAACCCAGAAAACATTCCTCATTTACATAAAATATCCAAAACCCAGTAGCCACCAAAGATTCAGAAATCATCCATGCACAAGCCCATTAGCTCATTCAGTGTAATGACCCGGCCGGTCGTTTCATGAGTTATAGCCCCGTTTTACCCATTTCTGCTTCTTTATATGTTGTTCAGTTGTATCGTGCGGTATCAGGTTGGTTGGTTCGGGTTCGGAAGTGGTTTTGGAGAGGAATGAAACACTTAGTCTCCTATTTTGAAGTTAATTTGGAAAAAGTCAACCGAATGTTGACTTATGAGTAGATGATCTCGTATGTGAATTCTCATGGTTCAGCTAGCTCCGTTAGGTGATTTGGAATAAGGAGCGTGTTTGGAATATAATTTGGAGGTCCGTGGTAGAATTAGGCTTGAATTGGCGAAATTGGAAATTTGGCGTTTTCCGGTCGACAGTGAAAATTTTGATATCGGGGTTGAAATTAATTTTGGAAATTGGAGTAGGTCCGTAGTTTCATTTGTGACGTGTGTGAAAGGTTTCAGGTCATTCGCACGAGGTTTGATAGGTTTCGGCATTGTTTGTGGAATTCGGAAGTTTAGGAGTTCTTAGGTTTGAATCCGAGGGTGATTTGGTGTTTTGATGTTGTTTGGAGTGTCCCGAAGGTTTAAATAAGTTTGAATAACGGTATATGACTTGTTGGTATTTTTGGTTGAGGTCCCGAGGCCCTCAGGATGAATTCAGACGGTTAACGGAAGGATTGGAACTTTGTTTGAGCAGCTGAGGCTGCTGCTTCTGTCATTTCCGCACCTGCGGATTGGGGACCCCAAGTGCGAGGTCTGCAGAAGTGGTTATGTAGCGCAGGTGTGCAACTAGGGTCAGTCCCCACATCTGTGATGACAACAGGTGCGGTCAAGCAACCACATAAGCGGATATTCCCTTTTAATGAGATTTCACAGAAACGAAGAATTTTGCGCAGATGCGGCCCCGTAGATGCGTAATGGGGACCATAGATGCAGAAGTGCTGGGCAGAATGTATATAAAGGCTCCTTCGCGAATTTTTGGTCATTCTTCACCATTTTTGGCCGGGATTGAGCTTTGGGAAGTGATTTTCAAGAGGAATCAAGGATTTTCAATGGGGTAAGTTACTTGGGCTTTATTATTTGTGTTTGTGATAATTTTCCACAGTTTAATCATGGAATTAGTGGGAATTTGGGGAGAAGTTCCAGGGTTGAGGGATTGAGTTTTTGAGAATTTTGATTGAGGATTTGAGGGACCATTTGAGGTCGGATTTTGATGATTTTGGTATGTAAAGACTCGGGAGTGAAAGGAGTTTCTAGTGTTGCAATTTTTTTCGGATTCCGAGACGTGGCCGAGTTTGGGTGAATTTCGGGATTTTGGTTTGAATTGATAGTTTTTCATTTGGAATTAATTCCTTGGCCTATATTGATTGTGTTACATTGCTTTTGGTTAGATTCGGGACGATTGGAGGCCGATTCCAGAGGCAAAGGCGTAGTAGAGTAGGATTGCTTGTGCTATATGATCTGTATTGAGGTGACGCAAATGCCAAGTGACGGGCGTGTGGGTGTGCACCGTGAGAATTTTGACCTGGTTCATTCCATGGAACCGCTTAGTGACTCTTTCTTGCTGATTTCTATGTTTTGATTATGTGATTAAGTAAAAGAACTATAAATCATGCTAATTATAATGTTAGGGCTTCGCGCCAATACTGTTGAGACCCGAGTGGTCGTTTCTTGCTGTCATCTCGTTAGTTTCATTGATATTATGTACTCAGTCTTGTTCATGCATATCATATTATGTCTCAGTCTCAATTGTTATCATTTGGCACATCATATTATTGGGATAGTATTTTGGCATTGTGAGCCCGTGTATGTGAGATTGGAGAGTGATGACTGAGTGAGGCCGAGAGCCTGATTATGAGTGACAGTTATGGGATCGGGTTGCACGCCGCAACAAATTATTGATTATGCCTTCATTAGATTGTTATAGCGCTTGGCTGAAAGGAGCCCCTCTAGAGTCTACACACCCCCAGTGAGCGCAATTGAGATTATTGAGGGATGGATCTTCCCTGAACATGGATCTTGTCCGAAGAACTTATACCTAGAGATGGATCTTCTCCATAGGGCTGGAATGGCCTTCCTCGGTACTGGGTGACTGTTGTCAGTGATGTGTATATATTCCAGGATGGATCTTCCCCGGGCCAGATGGCCATATACAATACCGAGTGGTTGAGCACTTGAGAGTGGAGGTACATGGTAAATTTTCATGCTTTCTGTACATTGGTACGGAGAGATTTGCTGAGCTTTATGCTTCATATTGTTCAGATTTGTATTTACTTATTGTTGAGCCGAATACTTGAAATGCAAGCATGCCGACTTTACTGTACAATTTAATTGTGTTTACCTGTAGAGGTTTAGTTCGTCACTACCTGTCAGTCCATAGTTTGGACTTGTTACTTACTAAGTTGGTGTACTCACGTTACTCCCTGCACCTTGTGTGCAAATCCAGGTATCTCTGGTCACGGTAGTGACTGTTGACTATTCCAGACGCTGATTTCAACGGAGATACCGAGGTAGCTGCCTGACATTTGCAGTCCTGCCTTTCTCCTTCATTATCTTCCTTCTAGTATATTTTGGCTACTTCCAGAAAATTTTGGTCTTGTTATGTTTCAGAACAATTTTAGTATTGGTCATGACTTAGTGACACCCGAGGTCAGGCTTTTATTTTCCGCATTTTGTTTTTGATTCTTATATCTTATATGGATTTTCAGTTGAAAAAGGTTGTTATTAAATTATTAATGAAATGTTGGACTACTTTGGAAATGTGTCGGCTGACCTAGATTCATGATAGGCTCCATCACGACTGGGTTGATTTTGGAGTCATGACAAATTGGTATCAGAGCCTAGGTTACATAGGTCTCATGAGTCATGAGCGGGTTTAGTAGAGTCTTGCAGATCGATACGAAGACGTCTGTACTTATCTTCGAGAGGCTGCAGAACATTTAGGAAAAACTTCACATTCTCGAATTCTTGTCGTGCGAATATGTTGATTATGGTACTAACCTTCTATTATTCTATTCTCTCACAGATGGTGAGGACACGTGTTACCGGTCAGGACGGATGACCACGAGTACCACCTGTTGGGGCCACTAGAGGCCGAGGTCGCGGTCGAGGTCATGGTAGGATCAGGTGTATGGCCCGCACAACAGCTAGGGCAGCACCTCCAGATCCACCAACACTCCAGTTCATGATCAGGTCTGAGTTGTGGACGCTCCAGCAGGACCAGCTCAGGCACCGACTGCACCTATTGTTATCCCAGGTCTTCAGGACACCTTAGCTCAAATCTTGACCTTGAGCCCAGCCTTCCTCAAGCAGTCGCTGATTCTACCACAATAGCTACTTCTCAAGCCGAGGGAGGCACTCAGACTCCCGCCACTCGTACACCCGAGCAGGTTGCTTAGGGACTTCAGACACTGGAGGCACCACCAGCCCAGCCGGTTACACCTGCTCAGGATTTTGTGGTATCAATTATGCCTGATGACGAGCAACGTCGATTGGAAAGATTTGGTAGACTTCAGCCTCTAACTTTCAGTGGTGCGAGGGCGAGGATGCCCAAGGTTTCATGGACAAGTGTCATAGTATTCGTTGTACAACGGGTATTCTGGAGACCATTGGGGTCTCATTTACTACCTTTCCGTCTTCTGGAACTGCCTTTACTTGGTGGGAGGCTTATAAGAGGTGTAGGTCTGTTGATGCAACGCCCCTTACCTGGCATCATTTATCCATTCTCTTCCTAGAGAAGTATGAACTGCATTCCCGCAGAGAGAAGCTGCGCAGGCAGTTCGAGCAGTTGCATTAAGAGGATATGACCGTGACACAGTATGATATGAGATTCTCTGAGTTGGACCGTCATGCTATCTAGTTAGTTCCCATGGATAGGGAGAGGATTAGGAGGTTCATCGATGGCCTCACTTATCAGTACGGAATTTTCTGACCAGAGAGGGTATATGGCTCTTCTTTTGAGGAGGTGGTTGACATTGCTAGAGAGATAGAGTCTGTTCGCCACCAGGAGCGAGTTGAGAGGGAGGCCAAGAGTCCTTGGGGATCTGGCAGTTTCGGTGGTGTTTCTTCTGGAGGTTAGTTCCAGCACGGCAGAGGCCGTCCATTCAGACATGCTCAACCAGCTCGTTCGAGTCACCATGGTGGATCATCTGGCCATGGTTCTCATCGTTCACATCAGGGTCACTCATCTCTCAGTGCCCTTCTAACTCAAAGTTCGACTCATGCACCGTCAAATCAGGGTTCATCTATGCCTAGTTCTTCTAGTGAGTATCCCGGTGCTCGGGGCTGCCTTCAGACCCCACCGCCATTTGCCGGGAGAGGTTGCTTCCAGTGTGGAGATTTGGGAAATATCAAGAGATTCTGTCCCCGTTGTTGACCCAAGTCACTGCATGGTTTTGAAGATTGACAAATGTTTACCCAGTTGAACCAGGTCCATCAGGGTAAACACTCGAACGAACCAACTGGCACAAGAACCGTACATGCAGAGGAGATAAATGTAGTCTATGAATTATCCATGAACTAAGAGGTTGTCTCCTAATGCGAAAAGGTTGCAAATTGATAAGGGGTTAGAATTCGAGTTCAGGAAAGACAGAAATAAAGGAAGGAAGTTGAGATAAACACAAACTCTTCCACCAAGGAAGAGTTGCATTAGAACTAAACAAGAACATCTTAACTTCTGGCGCTATATAATGTTGAAGTATTCCTACTGAAGAATCATTCACACATAGATAGAATTGAAGCAGGAACTGAAGGCAAAATTACCAGAGAAATTTTGCAAGCAGAATCATTGTGTGATAAAAATGCTACTGACCAGCTAGAAGAACCAGTTCCATCAGTTTGTCTTTTGAGTCTAGTTGGTTGTAGTAGGTGATTTAATATTGTATCTTTCAGCTTTATTAGAAGCAATTGTAATAGGTACACATTGTTCAAGTTAGAGTTAACTTGAATCTTGTCGCAATTAGCTAGGGGCTAGTTTTCTACAAAGAGATTAGAGTTAGTCCAAGGTTTACAAAAGAGTTATTTTGTAAATGCTGTTTGGCTCAGAGTTGTAGTGAATAGTTTTGGAAAATCCTACTGAGGAGTAGGTCATGGTTTTTCACCTTTTTCACCGGGTGTTTTCCACATAAAAATCTCTGTGTTTTTACTTTACTGCATTTATTATTCCGCACTAGTAGAGGTTGGAACACCAGGAAGAACCAGGTTCATCTATTGAGACAACACTCGAAAATTGGATACCATACATATCACCTCCCCTCTTGTGTGGTATTGACGTATAAAACATCAATTGGTATCAGAGCATGTTATCGTTGAAAAGGTTAACACCTTGGAAAAGATCAAAATGAGTGCACCACCTGGAAACTGGGAGGGTCAATCAACTGCAAGGCCACCACTCTTCAATGGCCAGTATTACTCTTGGTGGAAGAACATGATGAAGGACCACCTGATTGGAGAAGACTATGAACTCTGGGACATAGTCACTGATGGTCCTCTAGCTACTATGATGAAGATTGCTAAAGGTATAAATGTACCAAAAACTAGAGCTGACTGCACTGCTGAGGATCTGAAGAAATGGGAAAANGGAATCCAAAAATATGGCAACCCTCAAATTGGATGAACTAATTGGAAACCTTACTGCCTATGAGCTTAGAAGGCAGACAATGAATATGGATGGTGTAAAGAAGGAGAGGAGTCTAGCACTGAGAATCACTGAGGGAGCAGATCTTGAAGAAGATGAGATGGCCATGATTACCAAAGAATTTAGAAACTTTCTAATAAGGAAGAAGGGCATCTATAGAATAGGAGATTACAACAAAGCAAAAGCTCCAGAAAGGGCAACCAACGAGGGATGCTACAAGTGTGGAAAGACTGACCATCTTATCAAGAACTGTCCTCAGTGGGAAGTGGAATGGAAAAATGAGAGATATGAAAGAAGTAACAGGAAGAAGGAACAAGTACAACCCAAGAAAACCATGACAAAAGCTATGGCTACTGCTTGGGGGGAAAGTTCAGATGAAGAATCACAAGATGGTGAGAATGAAGATCAGGCGCTCATGGCAATTGGAGAATCCGATGAGGAATCACATG
>ML412600.1:0-33143 GCA_005239525.1 Nicotiana knightiana | reverse complement strand
TTTAATCTTTTGATTTACTATTTTAGATTAATTCTAGTTAAATATTTGTTTGAGTTTAGTTTAGTGGATAGTTAATCACAAGTCCCTGTGGGTACGATATCTGGACTTAAAATCCTATATTACTTGTCGACCACGTACACTTGCGTGTGCATTGGGAAATCAACCAACAAATAACTAACTGTGTTAGTTAGTTACTTGCTTTGTACAGACTTTTTGGTGATAAATAAAATATTTGTTTACCAAAATAAATAAATAAATAATAATAATAATAATAATAATAATAATAAATAATAATAATAATAACAATAATAATAATAATAACAATAATAATAATAATAAATAATAATAATAATAAAATAATAATAATAATAATAATAATAATATGGGAATAACTTTTCTAAAAATGGACAAAATCTAAATGGTGACATAAAAACGAACATTTGCATAAATCGACCAATAAATGAAATAAACCAAAAATAGCCTAATTTACGACTGGCAATTGCAAAAATAGTCACAGTTTTAAAAGTAACCGAAATGTAGTCACTTTTTTATGTTGCTATTCGAATTTTTTATATATGAGATTCCAACATAATGTGCTGGAAGTTTATGAACAAGGATTAAATAATCCAACATATTGTGCTAGAACTTTCCGTATTTCGGCTAAAATAATGGCTATTTATTTAATGATTTTACAAATATTAGCTATTTATAATTACCAATTCGAAAACTGGCTAACCTATACTATTTTCACCTAATAGAATGAATGATTTAGTTGGGCATGGAATTGTTATTAATGTCTTTTACTGAATTTTTCATCGATGTTCATTTTTTATATCAACTATTGACCCTCTTTTTATTTTTATCTTTATCTTTCTGCATTTAGTGAAACCTTTAGACCACGATCTATAAATCTTTTGAGCAAAATAAAAATCTTAAAACACTGTTAGAACACGATTTTAAAATGTATAAGTTATTGCAATGTTTTCAATTATGAGAAAATTGAAAATCAGAAGTGTCACGACCCAAATCCTAATCTATGTCATGGGCGGCTTTCCAGCCATGCCCCATGACCCCTTGGACGCGCCCCGTGGCGTCCTGGCAAGCCTCCCAACGCCTAGCGCCACGGACGGCTCCGTGGTCTTGTTTGCGCCAAGTGACAAGCGCGCATGTGCCTCTGTCGCCCCACCGATATCCCTCGCTAGTGCCCAGCTGCAAGCAGCTGCCAACAGTGCCGCGGACGCAGACAATGCCACGCGCGCAGATCGTGATGCCAAAGACAAAGTTGCTGCAAATGGACTTGTTCCTACCTTGTAGGAAACTAAGTCCTTTTCATTATAAATATAGAGTAGTTTTATTCCATGTACTTTCATTATGTTTCTCTAGCTTAATTAGGTCAAGTCTTGTAGCTTTGGTTTATTTTTTTAAGCATTATTAGGGGGGATAATCAATCAAAACTTTCTAGCAAGCAATTCTCTGTACTGGTGTCTCCCCCCCTCGACACCGCGTTGCCTTCTTTTGTAATAGCTTTCATTTATGCAATCAATCTTCCTTTCAATTCTCTTTATTGTTCTCTTAGTTGTTCTTGACATCGGTTTTCCCGTACGGCACTGACGATATCGTCTAGCGTACAGAGGGGACCTCAGTTGACGGACAGTAGTTGCATTGACATTAGTTGCTTAGCCTTACGTCGCCCTTCCAAGGAATCTCAGGAAGGCACCGCGTAAAAGTTGGTATCAGAGCCTAGACTAGACATCAGACGAGGGAACGCATTGCCATTACCACCATTTCTGACCATGGTGAATCATGGGGACCGCATTGTGGACCTTGAAGAGACGGTTGCCGTATTACGACCCATTGTAAATACGGTGCCTGAACTACAAACCAGCCTAGTGAAAAGGTTGGACGACCTAGACCGCATAATGTTCCAGGCCGAAGTTGACATAGAAAACATCAGTCGCGACTCTGAAGGAGACCGGCAGACGGCAGCTACTAAGGCAGCCAAAATTTTTGGTAAATTCGAGGACCTACGACAGAAGCGTACCGAGGATTTAGCCTACAGAGCACAAAAGGCAGACAGGGTGACTTCCATGCAGCAAACTATAGACAACTTGACAGGCCAACTCAATGTTGTTAATGCTGCTCTACAAGGCTTGCTTCGAGGAGGTGGAAATCAAATCGGGGGTGCTGTGAACCTCGCCCCCATGGCACAAAAACTGAAAATTCCTGAGCCAAAGCCATACAGTGGAGCTCGGAATGCTAAAGAAGTGGAGAATTTCATCTTCGATATCGAGCAGTACTTTGATGCTGTGGGAGGCCTAGAAGAATCCAAGAAGGTAGCAATTGCTGCCATGTATCTTTAGGGTGATGCTAAACTTTGGTGGCGAGTGAAGTACGAAGCCATCAGGGTCGGTAAAGATGCTTTGGAGACATGAGAAGAACTGAAAGCAGCCATACGCCTACAGTTCTTCCCCGAGAATGTTGAGTACAATGCAAGGACAAAACTATGGGAGCTCCGACAGACCAGATCAGTGCGGGACTACGTGCGAGAATTCTCCGCGCTCATGCTGAACATCCGTTACATGGGGGACAAAGACAAGCTCTTCACATTCCTGGAAGGGTTGAAACCTTATGTCCACATGGAACTGCAAAGACAAGGGGTAGATACCCTACCCAACGCGATACAAGCAGCGGAATGCCTTGGGGACTATCAAGTGGAAACTCGGAAGGATAGGCCTCAACCACCTGTCCGATCGGGATACAAAGGAGGCCAGCCTAACAGTGGTGGCCCTAGCAAAAGTGGGGGAGATCGGAGTGCACCCAAAGCTAAGGCTCCTTCCTCAGGCAGCAACAGTGTTGCATCAAACAATAATGATCAGGGGAGAAAGACTCCCTCAGGATGCCGTCATTGTAGTGGGCCACATTGGAATAACAAATACCCACATGCACTGATGAACTCCCATCAAGCTTATGATAATGGGACGGATGATGAAGAAGATGATGCGGAGCAGACCGAACCTGTCGGTGCCTTCAATGCAATTGTGGGTTCTATTTCTGAGGCATTAGGGGGAACCAGTGCTGGTATCCGTAAGAAGAAGGACCCCTGCCCAATCCCCAAGAAAGGGAAAAAGAAGATGAATAAAGGGACTCCTCCTAAACAAGAGAGGACCTTGATGTTCGTTGAACTGAAGGTAATGGCAAGCCCATTAGGGCGATGATACATACAGGTGCTACCCGCAACTACTTGGCCTCAACGCAGGTGGAGTGCCTTGGCATAGTTGTAGGAAAGGGCAGAGGTCATGTCAAAGCTATCAATGCACCTCCTCAGCCAGTGGGTGGAATAGCCAAAGAAGTACCAATGAAGATGGGTCCTTATGAAGGAAAGTTCAATTTGCGCGTGGTGATCATAGATGAATTCGAGTTGATAGTTGGGCTGGAATTCTTGAGGCAAACCAACACCATGCCCGTACCATATGCGTACATGCTTCCGATGATGGGATCAAATGGGGCCAAGCCCTGCATTATCCCGTGCATGCCCATGAAAATGGCCGCTGAGAACATCTCGGCCTTGCAGCTGAAGAAGGGAGTAAAAAGGCATGAACCTATGTTCCTGGCTACCCTATGCATTGAAGATGTAGAACACTCATCGGGTCCCATTCCTACACCCGTAAAGGAGCTACTACTAGAATTTGAAGACGTCATGCCACAGGAGATGCCAAAGCGACTTCCACCTAGGCGCATTGTGGACCATGAGATTGAGTTAGTGCCGGGTGAGAAGCCACCTTCCCGGGCACCTTATAGAATGTCACAACCCGAACTCACCGAGCTTCGGAGACAATTGACAGAGATGCTAGACACAGGGATCATTTTACCCTCCAAGTCCCCATATGGGTTCCCTGTGCTTTTACAAAAGAAACATGATGGTAGTCTACGAATCTTTGTGGATTATCGGGCTTTAAATAAAACCACTGTGAAGAACAAGTAT
Source organism: Nicotiana knightiana (assembly GCA_005239525.1). NCBI lineage: Eukaryota > Viridiplantae > Streptophyta > Magnoliopsida > Solanales > Solanaceae > Nicotiana > Nicotiana knightiana. The sequence goes on along the minus strand of ML412600.1, from coordinate 29,161 downwards.
CATATTCCGCTCATGGCAGACTTGTTCGATATATTGGGGAGTGCAATGATGTTCACGAAAATTGACCTAAAGATAGGGTATTGGCAAGTCCGTATTGCAGAGGGCGAAAAGCACAAGACGACCTGTGTGACAAGATATGGGTCATTCAAATTCCTAGTTATGTCGTTCAGCTTGACTAATGCTCCAACTATATTTTTCACCCTGATAAACCAAGTCTTCCGAAAGTATATTGACGAATTCGTGGTGGTCTATTTGGATGACATTGTGGTTTATAGCCAAACACTGGAAGAACACCTGGAGCATTTGCGGAAGGTCCTAGCCCAGTTGCAAGAGCATGAATTATACACAAAGCTATCCACGTGCTCCTTTGCTAAAAAATAGATCGACTTCCTTGGACATGTCATTGAGGAAGGGCGGATCAAGATGGACCAGCAAAAGATCCAAGCCATCAAAGATTGGCCGCCACCGAAGGATATCCACGCCTTGAGGGCGTTTCTTGGCCTATGAAATTTCTATCGGCTATTTGTGAATAATTACTCCCTTATCGCAGTGCCATTGACAAAACTCCTCAAGAAGGTCATGCCTTGGGATTGGGGTCCTACACGAGCGGAGGCCTTCAACGCATTAAAAGCGGCTATGTCTAGTAGCCCCGTCTTGGCCCTTCCTGATTTGGCCAAGCCATTTGAGGTACAAATGGATGCTTCCGACTATGCTCTTGGTGGGTTCTTGCTACAAGACGGGCATCCCGTAGCATACGAGAGCCGGAAGCTGAAGGATGCAGAGCGGCGCTATGCCGCCCATGAGAAATAACTACTGGTCGTCGTTCATTGCTTACGCCTTTGGAGGCATTATCTGCTGGGGTCCCCGTTCGTGGTCAAGAAAGACAACACAGCTGTTAGTCATTTCATGACCCAGCCAAAGCTGAATGGCCGACAGGCTCGATGGCAGGAACTCCTAGCAGAATTTCACTTCAACCTGGAGTACCGAAGTGGGAAGACTAATCATGTTGCTGATGCGCTTAGTCGGAGAGCTGATCTAGCGTCAGTGTGCCTACTCGCCACCCTATGGGGGAGTGAAGTAGCTACCACCATAAAAGACTAGATACAGGATCTACTCATCAAGGATCCTGTTGCACAGTATTTGGTTGATCTAGCAGGACAAGGCAAAACTCGCCAGTTCTACATGGAGTATGGGTTCCTGAAGGTAAAAGGGAACCGACTATATGTTCTTAAAGGAGGAGATCTGAGAAGAACTCTTCTAGCAGAATGTCACGACACACTGTGGGCTGGCCATCCCGGCGAAGAACGCACCATGGCATTACTTCGTCGTGCATATTATTGGCCTTAAATGGCCGACGACGTCGCTCAGTATGTGAGGACTTGTCTAGTATGCCATAATGACAAGTCCGACCGCTTGACACAAGCGGGACTCTTGGAACCACTAGTTGTTCCAAAGAGACCTTGGGAAAGTGTATCTCTGGATTTCATCACCGGATTGCCCAAGGTCCGAGATCTCACAACTATCTTGGTTGTGGTGGATCGGTTCTCCAAGTATGCCACCTTTATTTCAGCACCTCAATATATATCAGCAGAATATACAGCTCGACTCTTTTTCTCCCATGTCTTCAAATATTGGGGCATGCCCAAAGACATCGTTAGTGATCGCGATTCACGCTTCACTAGCAACTTTTGGACCCAACTATTTAGGTGCCTCGGGTAAAAATTGAGTCATAGCTCAAGCTTTCATCCGCAATCTGATGGCCAGACGGAGCGGTTCAATGGTATGTTGGAGGAATATCTCCACCACTTTGTTACTGGATCGCAAAAGAATTGGGTTAAGCTTCTGGATGCTGCTCAACTGTGTTTCAATTCACAAAAGAGCTCTAGTACAAACAAAAGCGCTTTTGAAATTGTTACCGGACAGCAACTGCTACTCCCACACACCGTGAATGCACCAAATATGTCCAAATCTCCTCGTGCTGCTAGCTTCTCATAAGAATGAAAGCAAAATTTGGAGATATTGCGGAGCTATCTTGTCAAAGCCCAAAAGCGGATGAAGAGGCATGCTGATCAGAATCGTCACTTTGTTGAATACCAAGTAGGTGACAAAGTGATGGTCAAAATCCCAAAGCGGTACTTATTTGCAGGGGTCCATGACCCTCGCCTATTGCAAAAATATATTGGACCTTTGTCCATTGAAAGACGCATTGGGAAAGTTGCATATCGGGTGGATACCCCAGCTTGGTGGAAAATCCATCCCGTCTTCCATGTCAGTCTTCTGAAACCTTTTCGGGAAGACACGGAGGATCCTTCACGGAGCCAACTCACAATACCCAGTATTCGAGGCCCCAATTCAACCGGGAAAAGGCGTGCCGAAACTATTCTGGATGATCGGCTTATTCATGCCTCAAGGAAGGATCACCAAGAGTTCTTGGTGAAAAGGAAAGGGTGTGATGTAGAGGAGAATAATTGGGAGAGGGGAACAAACCTCAAAGCATATAAGAGCCTAATTGAAGATTATTTTGCAAGTAGGGCGCCGAGGACATTTCCAACTCAGGTGGGGGAGAATGTCATGGGATGCTTTCCAGCCATGCCCCATGACCCCTTGGACACGCCCCGTGGCGTCTTGGCAAGCCTCCCAACACCTAGCGCCACGGACGGCCCCGTGGTCTTGGCTGTGCCAAGTGACAAGCGCGCATGTGCCTCTGTCGCCCCACCGATATCCCTCGCTAGCCGCCAGCCGCAAAAAGCTGCCAACAGCACCGCGCGCGTAGACAATGACACGCGCACAGATCGTGATGCCAAAGACAAAGTTGCTGACAACGGACTTGTTCCTACCTTGTAGGAAACTAAGTCCTTTTCATTGTAAATATAGATTAGTTTTGTTCCATGTAATTTCATTATTTTTCTCTAGCTTAATTAAGTCAAGCCTTGTAGCTTTGGTTTATTTTATTAAGCATTATTAGGGGGGATCAAGCAATCAAAACTTTCTAGCAAGCAATTCTCTGTACTGGTGTCTCTCCCCCTCGACACCGCGTTGCCTTCTTTTGTAATAGATTTTATTTATGCAATCAAGCTTTCTTTCACTTCTCTTTATTGTTCTCTCAATTGTTCTTGACATCGATTTTCCCGTACGGCATTGACAATCTCGTCTAGCGTACAGAGGGGACCTTAGTTGGCGGACAACAACTGCACTGACATCAGTTGCTTAGCCTTACGTCTCCCTTCTAAGGAATCTCAGGAAATCAAGGACCAGTTGAAAATCAGAAGTGTCACGACCCAAATCCTAATCTAGGTCGCGATGGCACCCAACACCGATGCCAGGCAAGCCAAACCAATCATCTAGTGAGTCTAGTTTATTTTTACAAAAACCTTTCCATCATTTCAAAACTATTTTTATCCACTATGCATGGAATATGATAAATAGCAAGGGCAGTTAAATTATGAAAATCAAGAAGTCAACTTTAATTAATTAACATCTCCAAAAGAATAGTCTACCAATGTGTGTGCCAGGAACTAGTGTCACAAGTTACATGCATCTATTAGAAGAAATCAAAATAATACATCTATCCTACTGTATAAGAAGATATAGACAGAATAACAAAAGGGAAGGGGAAGACTCCAACGTGCTGCTGAACGGCACCAAGAGAAGCAGCTCACTATGGAATCTCTAATCTCGAGAAAAGTCAAGAACGGGCTCCGGACTGATAACCAGATGCACCTGCCTCAGAACCTGTACAATTAAGTACATAAGCGTAGCATGAGTACATAAACATTATGTACCCAGTAAGTATCTAATCTAATCTTGAAGAAGTAGTGACGAGAGGTCGACTTGACACTTACTAGGGCCAAAACAGTATATTTAAAGGTAGGACTAAGCAGGAATAGAAAATACGAATAATTAATAAATACAAGAAATGCCAAGTCTTCCCACAAGTATATTTATGTGTCAAACTCCTATCATACGTGTTACTACTTCATTTCCCATGACATTTAACAGTTTAACAATCACATAAATATATCAAGCAGGTAGCATGTGCATAGTGTGCCGAGGACGTACGGCCCGATCCAACAAAAAAAATAAATGTGCACTGCTGAAGGGTGGAACGGCGCGAACCATAGATACATCTATAACCGCGAGGCGAACGACCCGCTTCCATGAGAGTAGTGGAAGAAATTACCCCGCTCGCGGAATATAATGGCGAAACGATTTCACATAAGCATAACACAATTCCTTAATCCATTTCTTTTCAATTTAAAGATTTACCTGAAACCTTTAAGTTCTTAAGTTATCGATATAAACTTCCGTTCAAATAAAGTAATACATGTAATTCAATTAGCAATATTCACAAGGCATGGTGTAAACCTATCTACCCGTACATAACAAGAATAGTCACTACACACGGACTCTCGTCACTTAGTACGTATGTAGTCCCCCACAAGTTATTCACGTAATCAATTATTTCACCTAGGGGGAAAGTTCCCTCTTACGAGGTTAGAAAGGAGACTTACCTCATCTCAAGCCTACTTCCCGATTCAAGAATGCGCTGGAATCTCCAAATTTGTCGCCCAACAACTCGAAACTAACCAAACATTACATAAATTAATCAATCTATGTTCGAAAGTTCACAATTTCCTATTTAGATGGCTATCCAACCTACTTTTGCAAGATTCCTAAAATTCACCCCCGGGCCCACATGCTCGGATTCTGGAAACTTTCAAGGGAAGTTGTCACCCATAACCTAAGGATAAAAAATATACGATTTTTACTAGTTTCCATAACAAATTTCGTGGTCAAAATCCTATTTTATCAAAACCCTAGGTTTTGCTCAAAATCCATGATTTTCACTAATTTTTGTGTGTTAATCTACCCAAAAACTAAGTAATAACTCACACTAAGTAGGAAATACATTACATCAAGGTGCTAAGTTGAAATCCCTCCTTTGGAAGCTCCTAAATCGCACAAGGATGCAATAAATGGCCTAAAAATGTCTAATTCCCGTTTTTAAAACGACCTCGCTGCCTCCAGCACTTTCACACCTGCGACAAGTGGACCGCACCTGTGGTCTCGCTTCTGTGGACCAATGTCCGCATCTACGGAAGGGGAAAAGCGGGCAGGGGTCGCACCTACGGAAGGGAGCCCACACCTCCGGCTCCGATTCTGCGGAAAAAGAACCGCATATGCGGAACCTGGGCATCCGTCCAAAGGCTGTATCTGTGAGGCTTGGACCGCTTCTGCAGTCTCGCACCTGCGGCTAGCCAACCGCAGGTGCGGTCGCACCAGATCTGATGCACCAGCAGCTCTTTTAGAGCTTAAACTTGCCTCGCGCGACGTCCGAATGGCATCCGGGGGCCCCGAGGCCCCGTCCAAATACCAACAAGTTCTAAATCATAATACGGACTCGCTCGAACCTTCGAAACGTCCAAAACAACATTAAATCTAAGAATCATGCCCCAAAACCAACTAAATTCAACTTATGAACTTTAAGTTCTTGAATTCACTTTCAACATGCCGAAACATACATATACTACTCAGAATGATGCCAAATTTTGCGAGCAAGTCATAAGTGACATAACGGAACTATTCCTGGTCTCGGAATTCCGTTCGGACCTCGATATCACAAAAACACGTTCCAAACCTCAAATTTTGAACTTAAAGAATCATATTTCACTATTTGGCGCTGGAACGCTCCCGGGTCATCCAAAACCCGTTCCGAACATACTCCCAAGTCCGAAATCATCATACGAACCTACTGGAACTTTCAAAATCCCGACTTCGACGTCGTTTACTAAAAGTGTTGACCAAAGTCAAACTTGTCCTTTAAGGCCAACCTTAAGGAACTAAGCATTCCTATTCCACCCCAAACTCTACCAAATCCCGAACCAACCATCCCCACAGGTCATAAATCAGTAAAAAAAGGTACGGGAAGTCTCATTTAGGGGCACGGGGTTCTAGAAAGCACAACGACCGGTCGGGTCGTTATAAGAAGGGATATTTTTTCTAGGGCTACATTTGCACAACTGTTTAAGAAAAAAAAGAAGAATTAACCTAATTGGTCATCCACCCAATCGCTTAAACTAAAAATTATATATAATACATGTGTAATCTATATATAATATGTGTATAATCGTGTATAAATAACATATAAATTATGTACATCGATTAATAAAATAAATAATAAATCCAACTGGCTATTTGTATAATGATCCCATGGACAAAATATTTGCTTAAATTAGCCTGTCCTTTAAGCTTTGGGTCAGCTGTAATGGGAGGACGGGCCTGGATGTTCTATGCCCAAAATGATGATTGATGACTGTAAGGATTAGTCTGTAGAAATTGCACGGGGCGCCCTATTTGGTCGCCCTCATTTAACCTATACCCATATTTTTAAAAGTATTTAACCTATACCCTAATTTTTACAACTTCAGGCACCTCCTTCTTCCTACTACCTGTGCAAAACTTTAGCTTATTTAGTGCTGAAGTTTTTACAAATGAACTAAATAACTTCAGCATCTTTGCTGAAGTTTTTGAAAAAGCTTTATGACAAAACTAAACTTCACTTATTTAGTGTTGACGTTTTTACATATAAACTAAATAACTTCAGCATCTTCTGCTGAAGTTTTTGAAAAAGCTTTATGAATCCAGGACAAAACTTCAGCTTATTTAGTGCTGAAGTTTTTACAAATGAACTAAATTTCAGCATCTTCTGCTGAAGTTTTTGAAAAAGCTTTATGAAAAAACTAATGAATCCAGGACAAAACTTCAGCTTATTTAGTGCTGAAGTTTTTACAAATGAACTAAATAACTTCAGCATCTTCTGCTGAAGGTTTTGAAAAAGCTTTACGACAAAATTATTGAATCCAGGAAAAAACTTCAGCTAAAACATGCTTAAGTACAACAAATAGAGAACAAAACTTCAGCTAGTAGAATGCCTAAGTTCGCAATTACAAACAACTTCAGGCCCGTCTCCTAGAATGCTGAAGTTTGTGTGATTGCATTTGCTACTGCAGGTCCCGTATGCCTGAAGTTTATGCGAAAAGTGGGTACGCTTGCAATATTTTTTGCAAAGCGGGTATAAGTTAAAACGTGACCTAAAAAGCAGGTATAGATGTAAATCCCCCGATTAATCTTTCGTTACAGGTTGTGAGAGAGGACAGTTTCGAGCTTTGGCCAAAAATCGATGATATTGTGAAAAGAGAACAAAGAGGTGCAAACAGGTGAAATTTTTATTTTTATTTTTTTAAAATATCTTATTCAGCAATGTGATCCTATGTAGAATATGACCAGCTCCTTTTGAAATCACCTTGTAGTTTAACGTGGTTTTGCTGTTTTATATTCACTCTTGAGCTGCATCACCAGACTAGTAGGATAGCAATAGGGCGGGGCGAGAGGCGGGGCATAGTTGGTCTGAGCTTTGAGGGGGCGGGGCAGCAGTTTCGTGCATTTTAAAAAAATACCTTAACTACAGCCAAAAGAAACGTGATGACCTGATTGGCGATTGAGATTAAAACCCTAATTTTAACAAAATCAAAACGTGAAAAGGCAAAGGTTTTTTATGACGAATTGGTTTGGTTTTTTAATATCACATTCTCTGTCACGACACCAAATGATGGCGCCTATCATTTAACTAGGCCAGCAAAATTAACACTCAAAGCATAAAGAATCTTTCATTTATATCATTACTAAACTGATAATCCATTAAGGCTTCATTTAATTTTTAAAACAGATAAAGCTACACCGAATGTTAAATACAGACCCAAGATCTCGGAGTCACTGGTCATGAGCATCTAAAAAAAATATACAAGTCTGGAAAATAATCTCTATAATAGTAAGAAAGAGAAAGCAGGGTTGCGGACGCGTGCAGCTACCTTGCAAATCTCTGAGAAGTCTCTGGAATAGATAGATAGCTCACTCTGCCCTAGCACCTGGATCTGCACACAAGGTACAGGGAGTAATGTGAGTACGCCAACTCAGTAGTAATGAAAGTAAATAAGGTCTGAACAGTAAGAAACACATCAAATCAAGTCATCGTTTGGTCACAGTAAGCACAATCTTTCTTTCCAACAGTGTATACGTTAAATCATCACGCTTATAAAGCCGATTTCAGTGAAAATCCTTGAAAAATAAAATTTCCAACAGTTTCAATAAAATGTCCAAGAAGTTTAGTGTAAAATGATATGAATCATAAGTAGCCACTCGGGCAAAAACATGAATAATAAACCGCCCCTCGAGCATAACATCACTCAGAATCAGTCCCTCAGCATGCCTCACAATCACTCGTAATTAGCCCATCGGGAAACATCACAGCCACTCATGCCTCCCAATCACTCATCACTCGACACTCGCACTCAGTAGGTACCTACGCTCACTGGGGTTGTACAGACTCTGGAGGATCTTACAGCCCAAGCGCTATATCACTGCGGCATTCAGCCCGACCCAATATCGTTGCGGCGTGCAGCCCGATCCAACATATCTCGCTGCGACGTGCAGCCCGATCCACATATATATATATTGCTGAGGCGTGCAGCCCAATCCATATATACTCCTCACAATATAGGCTCTCAGCCTCACTCAGTCATAAACCACTGAAAAGCCACTCGGGCTATCAGTAAAATGGGGTACTCGACCCAAAAATATCATTTTATGCATCAAAGTAGTGTAAATGAGACTGAGTTCGAAATCAGTTAAGCATAATATGACTGAGTGTAAATCATAAGTCAACACAGTGAGGAATAGCAGTAAAAATCCCCCAAAGGGTCTAAACACATGGCACGAGGCCCAAATACGGCATTCTACCCAAAACATAGTAATAATCTTTAAACATGAAATATTATATGGTTTATAATCAAATACACAACTTAATAGTTGCTACAGGACGGACCAAGTCACAATTCCCTTCGGTTGTGAGCCACTCCAAAATAGTGATACAGTGTGAAGTCCGGTGTTTCATACCCTCAGGACGAGATTTACAAACATTACTTACCTCAAATCGGACAAAACTCTAACCCGCGATGCCCTTGCCTCTTGACTCAGCCTCCAAATGCTCCGAATCTAACCAAAATCAATATATTATCATCAATATACGCTAAAGGGATGAATTCCACATGAAAATTAGCAAATTAGACCAAAAATCCCGAATTTGGCTCAAACACAGCCCCCGGGCCCACATCTCAGAATCCATAAAAATTATAAAACTAGAAAGTACATTCACTCACGAGTCTACCCATATCAAATTCATCAAAATCCGACATCAAATGACCATTCAAATCCCCAAAATTAACTCTCCAATTCTCTTCCATTTTTTCCCAATTTTCACCCCAAATTTCCAAATTAAATAATAATAATCAAGACACAATCATGGAATTTAACCAAATTTGAGTGAAGAACACTTACCCCAATCACTCCTCTGAAAATCCCTTCAAAAATCGCCTCAATCCGAGCTCCATAGCTCCAAAAATGCAAAAATGGCTGAAACCCTTGAAATAGAGTACTTTATAATCTGCCCAGGCATTTACCCTATGCTATCGCGGACAAACTAATGCGATAGAGAAGCACAAAATTTTCTAGCCCTTCTTTTACTCTATGCGATCGCGGCCATTTCCAGGCGATCGCGTAGAACAAATTTTCTCCAATAGCTTTCTCCAACTCTTCGGACAGCCTCTAGTATAATAGTCATAAATTTTTATACAAAACTCCAAACTACAAATGGTTTAACTTTCTGAATATTAGACATCAAGGGCTACAACTTTTATTTTTGGATCATCTTCAAATTCCTTATATATTGTGAATTATAAGCTTACAAAGTTGGGTCAGTGCATCAGAGATTTTACTCTGTGCGATCGCGGGTGTAATTAAGCTATCGCATAGCACAACTACTTTTTTCAAAAAAAATTTCTATGCTAACGCGGCCAGAACTATGCTATCGCACTGTACACCCCTGAAGCCCAAAAACCAGCAACTAGAAATGGCCTAGAAATGGTCCGAAACTCACCCGAGGCCCTCGGGACCTCAACCAAAACATACCAACACATCCCATAACATAACACAAACTTAGTCGAGCCTTTGAATCACCCAAAACAACATCAAAACCAAATTAACCCCGAATTCAAGTCTAAGGATTTCTAAACTTCCAAAATTTGCCAACGATGCCGAAACCAACCAAACCACGTCCGATTGACCTGAAATTTTTCACACATCACAAATGACACAACGAACCTATTCCAACTTCCGGAATTCCATTCCGACTCCGATAACGAATTTTCCACTGCAATCGGAAATAGCCAAAAATCCAATTTTGCCAATTCAAGTCTAATTCTACCACGGACCTCCGAATAATATTCTGAACTCACTCCTAAGTCCAAAATCAGCTAACGAAGCTATTCAAACCAGAAAAACCCAATTCTGAGATCATTTACCCATAAGTCAACTCCCGGTAGACATTTCCAACTAAATAACCAACTTAAGAGACTAAATATCTCATTTCTCTCCAAAATCGCTCCGAACCCGAGCCAACCAACCTAACACAACATAAGAGAGTTGAACCACATATAATGAAGCAGAAACGGGGGAAACATGACTAATCTCACAGAACGACCGATTGGGTCGTTACATTCTCCCACCCCCTCTCCAAGACAAAATGTGTTCTCCTTCTCTCCCTCTCTTTAGAGTAATCATGCATTTTGGGGTTGATAAGTTTTTTATTCTTTAAGTCTGGAAAGAGTTCTTTTTTTATTTTCACTTCTAGCTATTTGCATATTTAGAGTCGTACAATGATAACCTGTTTTCAACCCCTCCACATCTGATCCGACTCGATCCGCATATTTGCTAGCATATTCGCGTGTTTACTTCTTTTATTTTTTGAATCCCCTTGATGGAAATCCTGCCTCCGCCACTGGTTCATTATGGTTTTCTCAGGCATTTAGAAGGTAGGCATTAAGAAGGTCTCAGGATAGATTTAGATTGATAAGTTAGGCAAAATTATATGATTTATATCTCCTGAGCAAAACAGTAAAAGAAATTGATTTAATAATATATGATATGAAACCATTACGATCTATTCTACTTTATGTTAAAATATATGGTCTCTGGATTACAAAAATTCATATTGAATTACAAATTTCTTCTTGACATCTTTGATGGTTTTGTTTCAAATTACTTGAAGACCTGGTTATTAGGTTCTAAAATTGAGTTTGTTATTACCCGTTGTTACTGCAACGATGGGAAGGACTTTTTCTTAAACGAACTACACTGAAAATTAGTGAAGAATTTCTCGACCTCCACATCTTTCTATCAAGGTAGACGACTAGTAAGGTTGTGAAGCAAAATTGGTGGCTTGATTCTCTACTACCTACTAGCCACCTACCTTGATTCTCGACCTTCACACCTTTCTATCAAGGGTCATGTCCTCGGTAAGCTGAAGTAATATCATATTCTGCCTAATCCCCTCTCCCCAATACTTCTTCGGCCTACCTCTATTTCTTCTCAGCACACCTCCTTACTTGGGCATATGTGTTTCTCCTCTTCATATGGCCAAGCCATCTAAGCCTAACCCCCATCCTCTTTACTTTTTTCACAACTTGCTATCTTTTTCTACTCTAATTCTCTCTCAATTCCCTCTTGATTATTGAATTGCTTATTTCTCTCAAGTTCTCAATTAATTAATATTTAAGTTTTATCAATTATTTACGGTAGCCACTACAAAATTATAATTATCAAGTGAGGTGTGGTTACCATTTTTGTTAGGTTCAGGTTAAATCATGCCCCATGCTTCTAGAGTGCGTTCACATGTTTGGGAACGCTTTGAGGTGGTAGAAGAAGTAGAGTGCAAGAACTGTGGTCGAGTCTTTAGTGTTCATCGAAAGTGGGAGGGCACAACTGGTTTTGCTTATGAAGGGTTGTCTTGAGCGTCCTCCAGGAATTCGTATTTAAATTGATTTGAGGCAGTTTGTGTTATTTTGATTTGTTAGACTTATTTATGCTTAATGTGTTAGTTTATAAGACAAGTTAATTTGAAGTATTATTATGCAATGAAAATATGAAATGAAAGCTTTTGAAGTTTGATTCTTACATATTTGTCTTATTAAATAATTTTATGTAGCCACTTAATTTCAATTTTCAAATTCATATTTCAAATTCAAAACTGTAAAAGTTTAATTTTATGCCTTAAAAAAATTATTTTATTATTTAAAAGTTTGCAAACACTTAAGTAACAATTACATTGAATAAGGAAACATAATACACTCAAAACAAAATTAAATAAAAATTAACCCGGCTGGTCCAGACCCGATAAGCCCGAACCCGAACGGGCCCACCAAAACCTGGAATATCCCAGCCCACTACAGTCCAGAACCCCAGCCCACTAACCAGCCCGCCCCACTAACCGGACGGGCTATTTTTTCCATGTCCAGTCGGTCCAGCCCGTCCGGTAAACACCCTTAAGTTTAGGTGGCACATCCTTATCACATAAAACACCGGATGTTAGCCTCCACTTCACCCACTCCGCTCCAATACAATATGTAACATCCTCGTCTATCTCCCCATTTCTTTGGATACTCAAGGTACTTGAAACTATCTCTATTAGAGATGGTTCATTACTTTGTAAATATTTATTGAATATTGGTACCCGTTCCTAGGTTCGGTTATTATCGTTTACTATGGAAATTATATGTCTTTACCGAGTTTTTCATTTCTCGTCTTTGTAATTTTGGATTTGTGTTCATGTAATAGTACTTGGACAATACTTCTCAAAAAAATAGTACTTGGACAATTTAGGGCTATGTTGTTCGGACTCTTTTAAAATATCGCCATGTGCGTGTTGGATCTTCCAGTAGTAGTATAAGTTTGGAGGATATGATACCGGGGCGGCAGCATTTTGGAGAGTCTGTGCAACATAGATTTACGACATAGAAGTTTGAGTCTGACGTGTTGATCGGTTTCTTCACTTTGAAAGTGCGACAATTATTTTTATATATAATTATTGTGATAGATTAGAGGATGGATGCAACGTGCATCTATTACCACTCCTTTTTGTTATCCTTTTTTTTCATGAGTTTATTTTGCATTTTGACGTCATGACGAGGTCACCTGCTACGACTTTTCCCATTTACGCATTTCAGTTATTTACAACTTATAAATTTGTAGGTTGTGTGTGATAAACTTTTGGGATTGTATTTGAATGTTTTGTTGCTAAGTTACATGATGATGTTCTTATTGATTTGAACCAACCATTTTATTTAAAAAATAATTAGCCACAAGTATGTTTACATAAGATATGTTTTCAAATGAGTAATTCTTATTATTAAGTTATTGCTGTATAAAACTGCAAATATGTCATCCTTATTTACTTTACTGATGCAACCGCTCAGACAGAGGTTTTGTCATGGGTCTTGTTGTATGTTCTTGGCGGTCTCCTTTTCTAACTGAAGTGATATTGAATTTATAGTTGCTTATCTTCTTGTACCAGCTTAATCAAGAAGTTTTATTCTTGTAGGCAATAAAGATAAGTCAACTTTAACATGGACCTCAAACCATCAAACTAGACATTGATGAGCTTATAAATGAGTTTGCGAAGGTACTAACTAGTATGCATGTTTTTTGCCTTCAATTTAAACGTAGTATAAATACTTATCTCTGTTTATCTTGCACTTTTCATAATTCTTCTTACCTGTAATATGGTGATTTGTAGGTTGGATCTCCTAATTTTGCAGAAATGAAGAGAGTGTGGGTTTCTAAAAAGTTCTCCTATATTTTTTAGGCTAGTCCCTCTAAAGATCAGGCATGCTTTATGCAATCACTTTATGCCTACTGTAGTGGTATGTCTAATATTTTCTATTCTACTTTTTGTTAGTTTTCCTAATATAACATAGTTTAGCTTCATCCGTAGAGAAAGATTCTGATTATTGTGACACACACAAACACACTCGCTCTTATATATATAAAAAAATATCTACCCTTTAATGTGAAATTTAACCATCGTGAGGTGCATTGAATTATAGGTGTCACAACCTAAATTCTCAACCTTAGGGATAGTGATGGCACCTAACACCACACTTGCTAGGCAAGCCAATGTTAGAATTTAATTAACTGTTTTCCTTTGATTATTCAATTAAACACAATAAAGCAAATTTATAGTAAATTAAATCTAATGATTTCCAAGAGAATAACTCCATAAATAAAATGTTAAACACATAAATAAATCGCGCCACGAATTAATCTATATATATATATATATATAACTCTAGAACTACCCTAGGGTCTGGTGTAACAATTCATGAACTTCTAAGAATACTACAAATAGTGGGCTGAAAGAAAATAATATAGCTTTTCTGAGAGAAATAAAATAGTCTCTATAAACTAAGAGAAGACTCCAGGGATCTGCGAACACTAGGAAATATACCTCGTGTCTCCGAATGATGAATGACCGCTACTAAAATCTCTAACGATGGCCGGTACCTGGATCTGCACAAAAGAGTGCAGAGTGTAGTATCAGTACAACCGGTCCCATGTACTGAGTAAGTGCCGAGCCTAACCTCAACGAAGTACTGATGAGGCTACGGTGGGGCATTAACAATATATCCTGTGAACAATATAAAATAAAGCAAAAGGGAAATTCTAAAATAAATAAACAATAACTGTGGAAACAATTTAAAATACTCAGCCACCTTTCCAGGTCTTCGCTATAATCAATTTTCACGTAAGTTTCCAAATTCCCAACCTTTAACTTTAAAATTGAAAGTAGTGCAAAGTATGAAAAATAGTAAAGCAAAACAATAAGTTTTCAAATCTTTTTTTCTTGAAAATCAGTAAATCATAAGTGTCCTCCCTTATTGCTCCTTGTTGCGGCGTGCAACCCGCTCCCATCTGTCCACCCTTATTGCTCCTCCCCATATATATATCACCCGTATTACTCCTGTTGCGGCGTGCAACCCGCTCCCATCTGTCCACCCTTATTGCTCCTCCCCATATATATATCACCCGTATTACTCCTGTTGCGGCGTGCAACCCGCTCCCATCTGTCCACCCTTATTGCTCCTCCCCATATATATATCACCCGTATTACTCCTGTTGCGGCGTGCAACCCGCTCCCATCTGTCCACCCTTATTGCTCCTCCCCATATATATATCACCCGTATTACTCCTGTTGCGGCGTGCAACCCGCTCCCATCTGTCCACCCTTATTGCTCCTCCCCATATATATATCACCCGTATTACTCCTGTTGCGGCGTGCAACCCGCTCCCATCTGTCCACCCTTATTGCTCCTCCCCATATATATATCACCCGTATTACTCCTGTTGCGGCGTGCAACTCGATCCCACATGTCCACCCTTATCACTCCTTGTTGCAGCGTGCAACCAACTCCCACCAGACATATCATATCAGTTTATTTATAAATTTTCACAATTCAAACCAAGCCTTTCACAATACTTTTGTCTCAACAATTATAAACAGTAAACTGCATTTCTCACGAACTTCCTCAATATTATCAAAAATGAAACCAATAGGAATATGTACATATGTATCTCGTAAAGCAATGTCAAACAGCTCAACCTTTATGTACCACAAGGAAACCAAGGAAACAACCGATACTTTTTCAAAATAATTGCAACAAGACTTAACAACAATTAATAAAGCCAAGTATTCATAGAAACAATAATGAACATAAAACAATTAAGACATGAATCAATTAAATTGAAAACGGGGAGAAGATCATGTTAAGCAGACAATTTGTTGGTGCATAGATACTCGTCACCTCACACATACACCACACACATGAAATTTCACATAGCAATTAAATTGGGGGGTTCCTATTCCCTCAAGTCAAAGTTAAACCAAGCACTTACCTCAAATTCGCAGGCTACTCATTGCTCAATTATAGCTTTTCCTTTTGAATTCACCTCCAATACACTCGAATCTAACCATACTGAGTAATAACAAATCAGCCCTGGTCTTAAAACCACTGATAACAATCAAACACGACCGATATACGCGGTCCAAGATAAGAGAATCTCCCATGGGAGTAGAAACATAAACGGGGGAACTCAAAGAATCCCGAGTTATTCCCAGATGTGCAGCAAAATAAGAAGACACATATGAATACGTAGAGCCTGGATCAAACAACACTAATGCATCCCTATGAAAAACAGGGACAATACCTGTGATGACTGAATCTGAAGTGACGGCCTCTAAACGGGCTGGAAGAGCATAGTACCTGGCCTGGCCTCCCCCTCTAGGGCGACCTCGACCTCCCCGACCACCACCTCGAGCTGCCTGAGGAGGTGGGGCAGTAGCTGGGGCTGGAAGAATAGCTGGAGGACCCGGTGGAGCACGTGGGTCCTGACAAGACTGAGATGATGCAGCCCTCCTAGCTATGGAGCAATCTCTAAGAACGTGGAAAGGGTCATCACACCCAAAACAACCCCTCGGAGGACGTGGCAGCTGATGCTGACTCTGAACTGGCCTGTTGGACTGGCTGGTGATAGCACCTCGAGCATGAGGCACACTAGATACTAGTGGTGCATAATAAGGCTCCTGAGGTCTAAGAGGAGCTGGAATACTGATGGCTGCTGGAAGAGCTGAATGAACAGGGCGACTCACAAAACCCCTACCATAGCGTGTTGCTGGTGCACGAACTCCCGAAAAATGACCAGCCTCTCGAGACCTCTTGGCCTCTCTCTCCTCCCTGTCCCGGGCTAACATACTCTCAATCCTCTTGGCAATACTCACGACCTGCTGGTAAGTGATATCTGTCTCCAACTCCCTGGCCATATTGGTCCGTATACTGGGGTGGAGTCCCTCAATGAAGCGTCGAACCCTCTCTCTGATCGTGGCAACCAAAGCCGGTGCATGACGTGCCAAGTCACATAAACCGACTGCATACTCCGACACGATCATAGTACCCCGGCGTAACTGCTCAAACTCTACACGCCAAGTATCCCTGAGGCTCTGGGGAACAAACTCAAGCAAAAACATATCTGAGATTTAAATATGCAGCACAGGGGGAAAGCTCCCGGAATACGTCCGTAGTCCCAATTTAAATATGCAGTACAGGGGGAAAGCTCTCGGAATACGTCTGTAGTACCAATTTAAATATGCAATACGAATGAATGCCGAATGCGATTTATTTAAGCAATTCAGGAACAATCACAGGCAAGAAAAGGATAAAACTAACTAAACATGGTGCATATGGTATCAAATAGGGGATTCAAGAAAATAGGTAGGCATGCTCCTTCCTAATCTAAACTACACAAATAGTACATTAAACAGTGAAATAAGAGTAAGAATGATTTATGCCATGGGACGGAAAAAATGGAATTTTAGCAACAATGGCCCGTGTACGTACTCGTCACTTCACGTACACGACGCCCATACAACAAATAGTGTCAAAATAGCCTAAGGGAAGTCCCCAACACAGAGTTAGGCAAGTCACTTACCTCGACTGCTCTACTCAACTCAAAACCACGTTCTTGCCACGAGTACCCGACTCCGAATGGTCCAAATCTAGTAAATTCAAATTCATAATGTAAATATAACTTTAAGAAATTATTCTAACTAATAAAATCGAAGCTAATACGCAAATTTAGGAAAATTGCCGAAAAAGTCCCCCGAGCCCACATCTCGGAATCTGGTAAAAATTACAAATTCTGGACACCCATTCACTCACGAGTCTAACCATACAAGAATTACTCGAATCGAATACCAAAATCTCGATCAAAACTCAAAAATTTGTCCTAAGAACTTTATCCAAATTTTCCCCAATTTTCCACCAAAATTTCGAAATTAAAGGATAGATTTAAGTGTATAATCATAGAAATTAGTCTAAACCGAGTAGGAATTACTTACCCAAATTGCCCAGGTGAAAATCTCTCCAAAAATTACACTTTCCCGAGCACTCAAGTTCAAAATATGAATTATGGCTTAAACCCTTGATTTTGGGTTTTAAAATCTGCCCAGTTAAGTGTTCATCGCGTTTGCAGAATAACCATCGCGAACGTGAAGAGTTAAGAAACACGCTCCCTAAATTTGGCCTACGCAAATGCGTACCTGGGACTGCGAACGCGGACCACTGCCTCCCTAACCCTACACGAACGCGTTACCCTTCACGCGAACGTGAAGGGTAAAACACTGGACCCGCTAAGCCCAATTCCTTCTTCGCAACGCGGCCTGGACCACGCGTTCGCATTCCATCACTATGTCAACCTACGCGAACGCACCCCTTTACACGCGAATGCACCCCTTTACACGCAAACGCGTAGCAAAAAAATTCCCCTGAGCCAATTAATCCTACGCGTTCGCGACTAACCCCACACGAACGCATAAGAGGAAACCAGCACCAGCAAAATCTTATGCTTCTTAAGTCCAAATTTTAACCCGTTGAGCATCTGAAACACACCCGAGGCCCCTGGGACCTCCAAACCTACCAGGTGGTCCTAATACCTCATTCAAACTTAGTCGAGCCTTCAAAACACATCACATAACACCAAAATCAAGAATTATGCATGGATTCAAGCCTGAGAACTTATGAAATTTTCAAAATCCACAACCGATGTTGAAACACGTCAAAACTAGTCCGAATGACCTCAAATTTTACACACATATCATAAATGACACTACGGACCTGTAGCCACTCTCGGAATTCCATTCCGAACCTGATATCAAAATTTCGCCTATCGGCCGAAATCGCCAAAATTCTGACTTTCGCCAATTCAAGCCTAAATCTACTACAAACCCCGAAAACACATTCTGGACCAACTACTAACCTAGAAATCACCCAACAGAACTAAAGGAGTCGACGAAATTACATTCGGGATCCGTCTTCACACAGTTCCACCTACGGTCGGATTTCTAAAGCTTAAACTCACATATAGGTACTATATGTCCAAAAACTCTCCGAAATTCACAACTAAACGTTCCGAAAAGTCCCAAAATAAGAAATAGACATTGGGGAAATAGTTATTAGGGGATCGGGGCATCAACTCTCAAAACAACCGACCGGTTCGTTACAAGAGCAGTCCAAAATCTTATTGATGTAGGTGACATTACCGTTCAAAATCCAAATGCAGCAGATACTAGACAAAGTCCATTGCATGTTCATAATGAGACACATAGGGTGGGCATGATTTATGTGGAAAAGGAATATGAGAACTCTTCTGAATCCCTTGAAGGGCCACTTACTGCAAAGTTTTCAGCGCTATCAGTCTCGGTTCCAAAGGTTGATCTTAAGAACGAGTTGGCAAAAGGGACCCAAAAGTTATTTGATAAGGTCAACGTGATGGAGACTTGTGGAGGTTCTGGTAATATTTATGTGGAACTCAGTGGCTAAGATGTCGAGCTTGGTGATTGGAAAGACACTCCTTTCTTGGCTAGCCAAGAAGGAGTTTGGTGGTTTATTTTGTTGTCATTTCTGTTGTCCGGGTTATTTCAGGGTTGTAATCTGAATATTGTCTTGTGAATCAAACCCTTCTTCTCCATGTTTTGCGTACTTCGTTTAGTTGTAGTAACTAATATGGTGTTATCTAGGATTGTTCCAGGGTTGTAACCCATGTCTATTTTTCTTGTTTTGTTCAAACCCTTTTCACCGTCTGTCTAATGCAATCCCCTGTTTTCTGTTAGTTCTAGTCAGTTTTTTTTAGGTCACTTTTCCTTTTATAGTTCTTTTCATGATGACTCTAGTGATATCATAAAGTAATGAAAACAACGAATTTTGAATATGATAAAAAGATGCATTTGAGGAAACAAGTATAGATTCATGCATTCTAAGATAACCTGAAGCTTGAATTGAGTGAAACTGAGGCACTTAGTCTAGGAAATCAAGAGGTTGATAATAGCATATAACAAACAAAATGTCTCCCAAGCAGTTTGAGGCAGATCGGTCAATGTTGAAATGCATCCCGTCACATCAAGGTAAGGTTGAGCCAAGTCTGCTTCGAACTGGCGATGGTCATTCATTGGGATAAAGGTATTGCCCATCGGCACTTTGTGTTTGTATTGATGCCATTAAGAGACATTGTGCATGGTTTTTTCCGCTTATTTTCAATTGCATGATTTGTACTTAGATTTCTCAAAGTTTGGTATGACGAAGACATTTTATTCTGCTACCCAAACACATTTATCTTTTGCTACCTCTTTTGAGCCTTAATTTGTTCTATTTCATACGCCTCTTTTGGAATTCGAAATAGAGTTAGAAAACCAAAAAAAATAATAGAAAAAAAAAAGAGAAAACAAAAAAAATAGAAAACAGAAAAAGAAGAAAAATAGAAAATTAAAAAAAAGAGAAAAAGAAAGAAAAAATGGGAAAAACAACACAAATTGTTTGTTTGAACTACGTTCGACCTGATTCCTTCTAAGGATACGTAGGCAACCTTACTCTATGGTTCGGTCCATTAAAGCAAAACTAAAAAAAATAAAATTAAAATTCCCTAGACTTCAAGAAACTAGGGCAAAAGTTTTAATTTTGGCCAGAAAATCTTATTCCAAAAGTTGTAATTTTAAACCCTTTCATCTTAAATTATTTTGAGCCGTCATGCCACCCTTTCTTTCCAACCCTGTCTAAAAGCCTACATTACGGCCCAAAGAAAGACCTTCCGACCAATCTTTGAGGATGCTGAATCAAGTGTGTGGTGAAAGTATGATCTTCCCGCATCATGGGTAATACTTTTTTCTCAGCACAAAGAGGCAAAACAATAAAAATGAGAGTCTTATTGGTAAAAACCTTCATAGTCACTGTAAGGCAAAGATGAGTAGAGAAAAAGAACAAAATGAGAGAGGCTTGATGGTGAAAACCCTTCAAGGCACTACAAGTCGACTAAGGATCGCAAATAAGATATGACAATTGGAGCAGTGAAGCCCATTTTCACAGCTTAGAGGTATAACAAGACTTGAAGATTAGACTCGTTTGACAGATCAGGCGATTTAATCTGAAATGCATGTCTTGATCAGTGGAGTTGGCCTTCAAACCAGATTATTTCTACTTTGTTCTTTTCCTGGGTAAAATTTTTCTTATTAGATACCATCTCTTCTCGTTCTTCTCCTTACTTTGTTCCTTGTTTTATTTGAGTCCCTTTTGAGTCTATTTTTGTCGAAACAAGTGAGAAATGACTTCAAAATCTGCTACCAGCTTTTTAACTTTACAAAGTAGAGTCTAGCAAGCACATCAAAGTGGCATAAGACATAGGAGAATAATGTGTGCACTGAGTTGATGACAACAGTCGTTCTTTGGGATTCATGTGAAATGCAAAGACTTGGTGAATGTTAGAATATGAGTGTGATACATCAGGTATAAGGTATTAGACATGAGCGAATCAAGAATATTTCTTATGATAAGGGTTGTCTGGAAAAATGGTTGGTCGATAACAAGCATTGTCTTCCAAGTTGAAGTCAAAATTGATCATGACAAGTGCAAGAGAAATCTCCCTCATAGTCAAGGCCACAAACTAACCACCATTTTTTAAACACACAAGTTTTCTTTGTCTGAAACAGGGATGAAAACTATGTTCATATCAAAGCTTGAATTTTTTAGGTGTAATGCCCCAATTCTGTTTATGCAAAGGCCATTGAGAAGATCACACCTCCTAAGCACTTTCCCTAGTTGATAAGAATCATACATCCTAGGAATTTTCCCTAGTTGAGAGGAATCTTTGGCTTTCCTTGAGTTCAGGAGTCCCGCCTGGAGAATAGGTTCAATTTTTAATTTTTAAGTTGTTAATCTTTAGCTTTCTTTGAGTTCAGGGGGTCCCGCCTGGAGAATAGGGTAAGTTTTCAATTTTGTTAAGTTGGATAATCATTAGTTTTCCTCGAGTTCATGGGGTCCCGCCCGAAGAATATGGTCAATTTTTAGTTTAGTCAAGCTTAGTTCATAGTTTTCTTCAAGCTCAGTCTTACCCCTAGGAGACGCACTTCCTAAATTGAGATTTTACCCCTAGGAGACACACTTCCTACTTTTGGGTCATTTAAGTTCATTATTAGGAGACGCACTTCCTAGTTCGAGTCATTGAAGTTTTACCCCTAGGAGACGCACTTCCTAGTCTGTGTCTTTCAAGTTATATTTTTATTTTAGGAGACGCACTTCCTAAATTGAGATTTTACCCATAGGAGATGCACTTCCTAGTTTTGGGTCATTTAAGTTTATTCCTAAGATATGCACTTCCTAGTTTGAGAAATTGAAGTTTCGCCTCTAGGAGACGCACTTCCTAGTCGGGGTTTTTAAGTTATATTTTGTTTTAGGAGACACACTTCCTAAATTGAGATTTTACCCCTAAGAGACGCACTTCCTAGTTTGGGTCATTTAAGTTCATCCCTAGGAGATGCACGTCCTAGTTGGGGTTATTAAAGTTCCACCCGTAGGAGACACACTTCCTAGTCTGAGTCTTTCAGGATATACTTTTAGGTGACGCACTTCCTATATTGAGATTCCACCCCTAGGAGACGCACTTCTTAGTTTGGGTCATTTAAATTCATCCCTAGGAGATGCACGTCCTTGTTGGAGTCATTGAAGTTTCACCCGTGGGAGACGCACTTCCTAGTAGGGGTCTTTCAGATTATACTTTCTAGGAGAAGCACTTCCTAGCTTGGTTCATTCAAGTTTCACCCCTAGTAGACGCACTTCCTAGCTTGGCTCATTCAAGTTTCACCCCTAGGAGACGCACTTCCTAGTTTGGTTCATTCAAGTTTCACCCCTAGAAGACGCACTTACTAGTTTGGGTCATTTAAGTTCATCCCTAGGAGACACACTTCCTAGTTTGAGTCATTAAAATTTTACCCCTAGGAGATGCACTTCTTATCCGGGTCTTTCAAGTTATATTTTTATTTTAGGAGACGCACTTCCTAGTTTGAGTCATTGAAGTTTCGCCCCTAGGAGAAGCACTTCCTAGTCTGGGTTTTTCATGATATACTTTTAGGAGACACACTTCCTAAATTGAGATTTCACCACTAGGAGACACACTTCCTAATTTGAGTCATTCAAGTTCTACCCCTAGGAGACGCACTTCCTAGTTTGGTTCATTCTAGTTTCACATTTAGGAGACGCACTTCCTAGTTTGGTTCTTTCAAGTTTCATCCCTTTCACGACCCCAAAACTAAACTCGGCCGTAATGGCGTCTATTGCGGTACTAGGCCAGCCAATTCAATACTTAAATATAACGTAACCTTTTCATTTTATTCAACACTACCCGATATTTTCATAAAGTTTTCATTTTAGCATTTCAAACAATAAAAATGATCAGAATACGTAGAACTTGCATTCTTATTGCGTGCAACCCGCTGCGGCGTGCAACCCGATCCATAATAGTAATGTAACGAACCGGTCCGTCGTTACGTAGAACTTGCATTTTTATTGCTGTTAGTGACTCGTCATAGGTTGGTTATTCTGTTATTGATGTGTTAGAGTCGATAGGCTTGAAATTGAAGGGTTGTAGTGAGAGTTCAGTCATGTAGCCTTTAAAGACAACCTATTAATGGGAAAAGTCAACTAATAGTTGACTTATTGGGAAACGACCTCAGAATGCGGATTTTATGGCTAGGATAGCTTTGTTAGGTGATTTGGGACTTAGGAGTGCGTTCGGAATATTTTTGTGATGTCCGGTGTAGAATTAGGCTTGAATTGACGAAAGTTAGTTTTTGGTGATTTTTGCTTGGCAGTGAAAAATAGGCTATCGGGGTCAGAATGGAATTCTGACAGCTGGAACAAGTTCGCAATGTCATTTTGGATAAGTCTGCAAAATTTCAGGTCAATCAAAGTTATTTTGGGTAGTTTCGGCATTGTTGGAATTTAGAAAATTCAAAGTTCATAAGCTTGAATTCGATGTGTTTTTGAGGTTTTGATGCTATGTTTGATGTTTTGGAGGCTCGACTAAGTTTGAATGATCATATATGATGTGCTGGTATGTTTGGTTGGGGTCTCGAGGGGATCGGGATGGTTTCGGATGGTTCACGGGGAGTTTGGAATGGTTTTGTCACTGTTGATGTTCTGTTGCTGGTGTTTTCGCACCTGCGGATGGGGAGCCGCAGGTGCGGTTCCGCAGGAGCGGACATGGCACCGAAGGTGCGGAAGTTTGGCTAAGTGAGAGGATCCCGCAGGTGCGAGGTAATTGCCGCACCTGCGAAGCCGCAGGTGCGGGAGGTCGATCACAAGTGCGGAAGTTAGGGTCCTTGGGATTTTCCGCAGGTGCGCATCTGGGATCCGTAGGTGCGGTTCTGCAGGTGCGTGTAAGTGGTCGCAGGTGCGGACCCACTGGACAGAAAGTATAAAAGCGTGCCTTCGCGAATTTTAGCTATTTTTCTGAATATTTCATCCGGGTTTGAAGCTTTTGGAAGGGTTTGAAGAGGGGATCCGATAGTTCTTCACCAAAGTAAGGTCTTGGACTCTAAACTCGTTTATATGTGATTAAAGGTCGGATTTATGGTGGAAATTAGGGAAAAATCAGTGTAATTTGGGTAATTAGGGCTTGGGATTAGGAGTTTTTAAAATGGGGATTTGAGGGGTCATTTGGACTCCGAATTTAGTGTTCTTTATATGTACGGACTTGTGAGATGATGAATAACAGTTTGGTATAAAAATTTATGAGTTTCAGGACGTGTTACCAGGGGTTGGGTTTGACCAATTTCGGGATTTTTGAGTATTTTTGATACATTTCGATTGGGATTAGTTCCTTAGCATATTATAATGATATACACCTGATTGTTGGTATATTTGGAGCAATCGGAGGCCGAATTTAGAGGCAAGGGTATTGCGGAGTAGTGTATTAGCCGGTTTTGAGATAGGTAACGCTTCCAAACTTGGAACTGAGGGTTCGAAACCCCAAACTATTTGATATTTGATGTTAATTAAGGTGACACACTTGCCAAGTGATGGGCATGCGGGCGTTTACCGAATATTTGTAGCTTGGCTCATCCCATGGCATTGTCTAATGGTTATCTTAAGGTGATATTTTTACTGTGAAGGTGACATTTACCTGGAACGCAATAGAAATCATGCTAAGTATAAATGTTAAGTCTTCACGCCGATGTGTTCTGACCGTAATGGTCGATTATTGCTGTCTCTATTTATGATTAATGTTTTCATGTACTCAGTCCTGTTATAGTATATGTTTCATGCCTCAGTCTCGTAAGTTGCTAGTTTATTCTATATTATCATTGGTTTGGGCTGATTTTCATATGTTAGAGCATTGTGAGTGAGACTGGAAGGTACTGACTGAGTGAGGCTTGAAGCCTGGTTTTGAGATAGTTATGAGATCGGACTGCACACCGCAACGATCCTAGAATCATGCCTTCGTTGGATTGATATAGCGCTTGGGCTGAAAGGAGCCCCTCCAGAGTCTTTACACCCACAGTGAGCACACAGATATTGAGGGGTGGATTTCCCTGAACATGGATCTTGTCCGAGTATTATGTTCCGGAGATGGATTTTCTCCGTGGGTCTTATGTTCCATAGATGGATTTCCTCCGTGGTTATTATGTTCCGGAGATGGATCTTCTCCGTGGGGGCTGGATCGGCCTTTTACCTCAGTACTAGGTGAATGTGTCACTTGTGTTATGTAATATTCGGGATGGACTTTTCCTGGGCCAGAAGGCCGTATTCTAGTACTGAGTGGACCACCTTATGAGAGTTTGATTACTAAGTATACATCATTCTTGATTCTATATGCATTCATGCTAGTATGCAGAGTTACAGACATATATTGATGTATCGTGTTTATTTCCTGACATATTACTGTCATATCCAAGTTATATACTATTTTTTGGATTTTCGGAAGTTTAGTCCGTCACTACCTCTCAGCCCGTAGTTTGGTTTCGTTACTACTGAGTTGGTGAATTCATGTTACCCCCTACACCTTGTGTGCAGGTCCAGGTACAACGAGATTCATCTCTGGTTAGTGAGTAGCAACAGTTTCATCAAAGTTGACGAGGTAGCATTTGGCGACCGTGATCTCGTCTTCTCTTTCCTTTTTACATGTCATATTTATTTTCATACTATGTTAGTCATTTCTTTTGGTTGTATTGTGTACTAGCAGCTCATGACTGCGTGACACTGGATCCGGGGTTTGTAGGATTTGGATTTATAATTTCATAAACTGGTTGTCCAAATTTTGATTTATTATTATTTTATCCACAGACTTGTTAAGAAGGATATTTTATTGGAAATTGTATTTAGTTAGATAAAATGGGTGGCTTGCCTGGTTCCACGACAGGAGCCATCACGATTCCGAAAATGGGTCGTGACAAGTTGGTATTAGAGCCCTAGGTTAAATGGGTCTCACCAGTCATGAGCAGGTTTGGTTATTCTGTTATTGATGTGTTAGAGTCTATGGGCTTGAAATTTAAGGGTTGTAGTGAGAGTTCAGTCATGTAGCCTTTAAAGATAGCCTATTAATGGGAAAAGTCAACTGAGAGTTGACTTATTGGGAAACAACCTCGGAATGCGTATTTTATGGCTCGGATAGCTTCGTTAGGTAATTTGGGACTTAAGAGTGTGTTCGGAATATTTTTGTGATGTCCGGTGTAGAATTATGCTTGAATTGGCGAAAGTTAGTTTTTGGCGATTTCCGGTTGGCAGTGGAAAATAAGCTATCAGGGTCGGAATGGAATTCCGACAGTTTGAACAGGTTCGTAATGTCATTTTGGATATGTCTGCAAAATTTCAGGTCAATCGGAGTTGTTTTGGGTAGTTTCGGCATCGTTGGTGGAATTTAGAAAATTCAAAGTTCATAGGCTTGAATTCGATGTGTTTTGAAGTTTTGATGTTATGTTTGATGTTTCGGAGACTCGACTAAGTTTGAATGATCATATATGATGTGCTGGTATGTTCGGTTGGGGTCCCGAGGGGCTCGGGATGGTTTCAGATGGTTCACGGGGAGTTTGGAATGATTTTCTCACTGCTCATGTTCTATTGCTGGTGTTTTCAAACCTGCGGATGGGGAGCTGCAGGTGTGGTTCCGTAGGAGTGGACGTGGCACCGCAAGTGCGGAAGTTTGGCTAAAGGAGAGGATTCCGTAGGTGCGAGGTAATTGTCGCACCTGCGAGGCCGCATGTGCGGGTGGTCGATCGCAGGTGCGGAAGTTAGGGTCCTTGGGATTATCCGCAGGTGTGCATTTGGGATCCACATGTGCATGTAAGTGGTCGCAGGTGCGTACCCACTGGACAAAAAGTATAAAAGCGTGCCTTCGCGAATTTTAGCCATTT
Source organism: Nicotiana knightiana (assembly GCA_005239525.1). Taxonomy (NCBI): domain Eukaryota; kingdom Viridiplantae; phylum Streptophyta; class Magnoliopsida; order Solanales; family Solanaceae; genus Nicotiana; species Nicotiana knightiana. Next base: position 1,989 of record ML412600.1, on the reverse strand, counting down.
TTCTGAATATTTCATCCGGGTTTGAAGCTTTTGGAAGGGTTTTGAAGAGGGGATTCGATAGTTCTTCACAAGGTAAGATTTTTGGACTCTAAACTCATTTATATGTGATTAAAGGTCGGATTTATGGTGGAAATTAGGAAAAAATCAATGTAAGTTGGGTAATTAGGGCTTGGGATTATGATTCTTTAAAATGGGGATTTGAGGGGTCATTTGGACTCCGAATTTAGTGTTCTTTATATGTACGGACTCGTGAGATGATGAAGAACAGTTTGGTATAAACATTTATGAGTTTTGGGACGTGGGCCCGAGGGTCGGGTTTGACCAATTTCGGGATTTTTGAGTATTTTTTATACATTTCGATTGGGATTAGTTCCTTAGCATATTATAATGATATACAACTGATTGTTGGTAGATTTGGAGCACTCGGAGGCCGAATTTAGAGGCAAGGGCACTGATGAGTAGTGTATTAGCCGGTTTTGAGGTAAGTAACGCTTCCAAACTTGGAACTTAGGGTTCGAAACCCCAAACTATTTGATATTTGATGTTAATTAAGGTGACACACTTGCCAAGTGACGGGCATGCCGGCGTTTACCGAATATTTGTAGCCTGGCTCATCCCATGGCACATTCTAATGGTTATCTCAGGGTGATATTTGTACTGTAAATGTGGAATTTACCTTGAACTCAATAGAAATCATGCTAAGTATAAATGTTAAGGCTTCACGCCGATGTGTTCAGACCGTAATGGTCGATTATTGTTGTCTCTATTTATGATTAATGTTTTCATGTACTCAGCCCTGTTATAATATGTGTTTCATGCCTCAGTCTCGTAAGTTTCTAATTTATTCTATATTATCATTGGTTTGGGCTGATTTTCATATGTTAGAGCATTGTGAGTGAGACTGGAAGGTACTGACTGAGTGAGGCTTGAAGCCTGGTTTTGAGAAAGTTGTGAGATCGGACTGCACACCGCAGCGATCCCGGAATCATGCCTTCGTTGGCTTGATATAGCACTTGGGCTGAAAGGAGCCCCTCCGGAGTCTTTACACCCACAATGAGCGCACAGATATTGAGGATGGATTTCCTTGGACATGGATCTTGTCCGAGTATTATGTCCGGAGATGGATTTTCTCCGTGGGTATTATGTTCTGGAGATGGATTTCCTCCGTGGTTATTATGTTCCGGAGATGGATCTTCTCCGTGGGGGCTGGATCGACCTTTTTCCTCAGTACTAGGTGACTGTGTCACTTGTGTTATGTAATATCTGGGATGGACTTTCCCTGGGACGGAAGGCTGTATTCTAGTACTGAGTGGACCACCTTATGAGAGTTTGATTACTGAGTATACATTCTTGATTCTATATGCATTCATGCTAGTATGCAGAGTTACAGACATATATTGATGTATCGTGTTTATTTCATGATATATTACTGTCATATCCAAGTTATATATTTTTTTCGGATTTTTCGGAGGTTTAGTCCGTCACTACCTCTCAGCCCGTAGTTTGGTTTCGTTACTACTGATTTGGTGTACTCACGTTACCCCATGCACCTTGTGTGCAGATCCAGGTATAACGGGATTCAACTCTGGTTAGTGAGTAGCAGTAGTTTCATCAGAGTTGACGAGGTAGTAGCTGGCAACCGTGATCTCGTCTTCTCTTTCCTTTCTACCTGTCGTATTTATTTTCAGACTATGTTAGTCATTTTTTTTGGTTGTATTGAGTACTAGCAGCTCATGACTGCGTGACACTGGATCGGGGGTTTGTAGGATTTGGATTTTTAATTTCATAAAATGGTTTTCCAAATTTTGATTTATTATTATTTTATCCACATACTTGTTAAGAAGGATTTTTTATTGGAAATTGTATTTAGTTAGATAAAATGGGTGGCTTGCCTGGTTCCACGATAGGCGCCATAACGATTCCGGAAATGGGTGATGCGTGGCTAGAATTCATGATTTTAAGCATTATATACCTTGCATTTTATGTGCT
>ML412598.1:0-11189 GCA_005239525.1 Nicotiana knightiana | reverse complement strand
AAAACTACATTACGTCAGATACTCGTCATTTGTCTACCATTTAAATAATTATAACCAATAACTTCATAATGCAGAATTTCAATGATTTTGAAAGATGAATTATGGATATGCAAGCAATGCAGATAATTCACAATTAATTACTGAAGAATCAATCAATATTCATAACATCAATTGATTTATTGGGATTTTTATAGGACGATACGGCGAGTAAAAATCACATGCTCACAACTGTGATTAGCTTACTCTACAACATTGTTACCCGACTGATTCCTGTTAAACATTGATGTTACTTGTGTATCATTGCAAGTATTGTTTTGTATTCTTTATCATGGTTAGATTTATATTAATATTATTTATCTACTAGTTCACCTTCACACTTGTTCAGGTTGTTTAGTCCGGTAGGTGTCTTGACCGTCCCTCGTCACTACTCCATTGAGGTTAATCTTGATACTTACTGGGTACCGTTGTAGTGTACTCATCTACGCTTTTGCACATTTTTGTGCAGATCCAGGTGCCTCGGTTGTTGTGGATTATTAGTTGACTGGTCAAGCATTGCTGTGGAGACTCAAGGTAAACCTTTTGTCGCATTCGTAGGCCTTGGAGTCACCTCTGATATTTTACTTGTATTACCAGTTTTGGGATTGAAGTTGTGTATAAAGATTTGTATTTCCTATTTATCAGTTGATGGTTGAACTCTTCTATTGATTCAGTAAGTGTTAGGCTTACCTAGTCGTAAAGACTAGGTGCCCGTCACGACATGCTACAGAGGGAAACTGGGGGCGTGACAAGTTGGTATCAGAGCTCTAGGTTCATAGGTGCTACGAGTCATAAACGAGTTTAGTAGAGTCTTGCGGATCAGTATAGAGACGTCTGTACTTATCTTCGAGAGGCTACAAAACTATTAGGATAATTCCACTTCTTTCATTCCTATCGTATGAGTTTATTGATCTCGAAGTTTGAACCTTTGTCATTCTATTCTCTCACAAATGGTGAGGACACGAGCTGCAGGACTGACAATGCTGCCCCCAGAACCGGTGTTATTAAGGGCCGAGGTAGAGGCAGGGGCAGGGGCCGAGGAGGAGCATATGCCGTAGCTAGAGCACCTATCAGAGCATCAATTGAGGAGCTGCCAGTAGTTCTGGTTGGGGGACAGGTACCGAAGGCGCCTTTTGTTACTCTAGGGCTTCAAGAGACCTTAGCACAGTTCTTGAGCATGTTTAGCACATTGGCTCAGGCGGGGTTGATTCTGGTTGCACCAACTACTTCACAGATCGGGGGAGGATCTCAAACTCCTGCCGCCCGTACTCCGGAGTTGCGAGTCCACACTGGTCAGATCCCAAGTGTGACGCTAACACAACACGTTGTTCTAGTTGAACTCGTGGTTAGGGCAACAACATCCGAGGAGGAACAACTTAGACTTGCGAGGTTCAAGAAGTATTACCCTCCTACCTTCAGTGGTTTGGCTTCAAAGGATGCTTCCTAGGGGAGTGCTACTGTATTCTTCGCACTATGGGTATTGTAGACACGAGTGGGGTTGCTTTAACTACGTTCTAGCTTAAGGGAGAGGTATATCAGGGGCGGCGGGCGTATGAGTTGGGTAGTCTGGCGATGCAGCTTCATTTTCATGGGTGCAATTTTTAGGGATGTTCTTGAGAGAGTTTGTTTCGGGATGCATGGCGCGTGGAGTTTGAGCAGTTGCGACAAGGCACTATGTTAGTGTTAGAGTATTCCATCATATTCAGTGAGTTGTCCAGGCATGCGCCTACTTTGGTTTCTACAGTTAGAGAGAAGGCCCGCAGGTTCATTGACGGGCTCATTATGATATCCGGAGTTGGAGCGAAATGTTTCATTTCAGCAGCTGGTAAAGATTGCTCGCCGATTAGAAGGAATGCAGGACTAGGATGAAAAGGTCACGCGGGGTCAGGAGAGAGAGGACATGGAGGATAAGAGGTCTCGTAGACTGGAGAGATCTACTGGTCCCTATTTTGGAGGAAGGGTACGACATTGTAGAAGTTTTGTGGGTCAGTCAATTCAGTTTGTGCTTCAGGCTTCGCACGGTGTTCCATGTACGATAGGTCTCAGGGTACCCGTACCGGACATCTTCCACAGCCACATCAGCAGAGAGGTTGCTTTGAGTGCGGAGATACCAGGCACATGGTAAGAGGTTGTTCCAGACTCCAGACATATATGTCATAGTGAGGTTTTCAGACTATGAGTTCTGGTCCAGTTGCTGATATTCCTGCACCGCCAGCTTGGAGTACATGTCAGGCGAGTAGAGGGCGCCCAAAAGGAAAATGTCCGGCCCGTTGATGTGCTTTCTACGGTAGGCTGAGGCCATATGAGCTGATGTTGTACATGTATGGTTTCGATTTGTTATAAAGGAGCGTCATTCGTATTTTGTTTCGATTCTGCTTATGCTAGAAAGTTGAGGTGTTAGTCCAAGTTCTTAGAAACAAAATAATTTTAAGTAGAAGACTAAGCTAATTTTTTCAAAAGCTTTTTCTCCCATAAGTAGAAAAAGAATCAAAAGTTCTTTTTAAATTGACAAAAAATTATTCCTAGCAAAAAAATTTATATACCAAAATAATCCTACTTACTTTAGCATACTATTCACACCATTTTAAATCGCAATTCTTGAAAACTCTCATAAAGATTTTCTTCTTATTTTTAATGGTAGTTTTCTAATATACATCAATAGTTTATGGGATGAATTTTGTTTAACTTATCTAATGATATTGTGACATATTTAAATCATTCTGAAAGAATAAAGTATTTTTTAATATTTTAGTTGAATAAAAATGAAAGACTTAATAATAAATACATTAAAAATTATTTATTTATTTAAATTTTTTTACTACAGTATTATTTATTTCAACCAAAAGCATATTCTCCTCCAGATCTATATACCCACCCCACCACATATATAGACACCCCCACTACCAAACCCTAAACCTCTTTTCTCGTATCTACTGAAGAGGCTCTCACTTTCTCTGCTCAGAGCTTATCGCCGTTACAAACTTGGTAAAGCTCTCACCTTTCTCTTTCGCTTTGATCTGTTTTTTCAATTTCTGTAACTTCCTTAGCAAAATCTTGTTTCCCATTTATGAATGAATCAAAGATTATTTTCCCCCTTTTTTTCTTTACATTTTATAGTGTCCATTGCTTAATATTTCTTGTTTTGGTGTAAAGGGGTGTGAGCAAGTTCCAACTGTGCAGCCATGGCTCTGGTATGTTTCTTAGATCTTGATTTACTCCTTTTGATATAAAATATAGATCTTGATTTTAATTTCTGATGAATTTATAATCAACGATTTCAAATTTATTGCTGCTCTTTTGATGTGTTAGTATTTTTCTGTACATTCTGATTGTGAATTTTGTAGTATTTTTTAAATTATTATTGCATTTTATTTTGATAAGTTCTTCATCTGGGTATGTGTAATAATTTTATGTATATCTCTCTTAAGTATTGAGTTATTACTACTATACTGTATGAGCTGTAAGATCCAAGTGGAGTTTCTTAAGGCCAGACTCAAATGGAATTTAAATTACATTTTTTTTATATAAACAAGGTTACATAAGATTATTTATGTTACCATCTCCAGAAAAAAAGATGAAAAGAAGATTTTTGAGGTGTTTAGTTGATAATATATTGTGCCTTTGTTGATTCTGTTGGATGGTAAAACCATTAGAGGATGAATGTCTATTGAATTGCCTACAGAGAATTGAGGTTTTAAGTTAGCCATTTCCAAACATGTTAATTACGTTTGAAATTGTGCTCCAATTTATATAAATGGGACATTTTGCATGAAGGCTAGAAGATTTTCTTTAAGCTACTTTGGCAGTAGCAAAACTCTTTAAAGAATAAGTGTGCATAATATGCTAAATATTATTCTGTTTCTCTTGGGTAGGTAATTTCTTGATGATATATTAGCATTTGAATTGTCTGTATTTTATATGTTGCAGGTTTTGCACTCTGGAAGTAACAACAAAAATGCCATAAAGGCACTCATTGCTGCTGAGTACACAGGTGTAAAGGTTGAACTTGCAAAGAATTTTGAGATGGGTGTATCAAACAAGACACCTGAGTTTATCAAGATGAATCCAATTGGAAAGGTATGTTATTTTTCTACAGAACTGCATAAATTTTTTCATTTACTTAAGCACGGTTTTGCTAATCTTGGTGTGTGTTTTTGACCTATAGGTTCCTGTGCTTGAAACACCTGATGGACCTGTTTTCGAGAGCAATGCTATTGCACGCTATGGTAGGCTATTTATTATTTTCTTTTATTTGACTTATGATCATACAACAGAAATTAAATCTGACATTGGCCTCCTTTAATTAATGCAGTAACTAAATTGAAGCCCGACAATCCTCTCTTTGGCTCTTCGCTGATCGAATATGTAAGTAATTCAAGTTGGATTTGGTTTCTTAGTGTTATTCATTTATCAGTAAAATTTTCATTTATGAAATTCTTACTCTATTATGTTTCTTTTCTCTTTTTCCTTGACAGGCTCAAATCGAGCAATGGAATGATTTTTCTGCCACTGAGATTGATGCAAACATTGGGCAATGGTTGTACCCACGTCTCGGTTATCGTGTATTCATTCCTCCAGTATGTCTCGTACCATGCATTTTTGAATTTTTTCTGAAATAGTAGGAAAAAGTAACTCAACTGAAATTCTTCTTGTTCTGCAAACAGGCCGAGGAAGCTGCAGTAGCTACATTGAAGAGAGCTCTTGGTGCTTTAAACATCCATCTTGCATCTAACACTTACTTGGTTGGACATTCAATCACATTGGCCGATATTATAATGGCCTGCAACTTGAGCCATGGTTTTAGGTATATAATGACTAAGAGCTTTACCAAGGAATTCCCACATGTAGAGAGATACTTCTGGACTGTGGTTAATCAGCCAAATTTCTGCAAGATTTTGGGTGAGGTGAAACAAGCTGAATCTATCCCAGCTCCCCCATCCAAGAAGCCTGCACCGGCTAAGGAACCTGCAAATCCCAAAGCAAAGGAGGAGCCAAAGAAAGAGGTTAAGAAGGAAGAACCAAAGTTTGAAGAGGAGGAAGAAACACCCAAGCCTAAAGCAAAGAATCCTCTTGATCTCTTGCCTCCAAGTAAGATGATTCTGGATGAATGGAAGAGGCTCTACTCCAACACCAAGACCAACTTCCGCGAGGTTGCCATTAAAGGTATATTTTAGTTTTTTCTGTTTTGTTACCTATCATTCTGTGATAAGTTTTACAAACTAGATCTAAAGAGAATCAAGAGTCATCACAGGAAATGTATAGAAGAGGGAATTGTCTATTTCCATAGGAAGATACTTGAACTGGTTCCTTGTGAGAGCCTTACTCCATACTGTTCTTGTTTTGCAGGTTTCTGGGACATGTATGATCCCGAAGGATATTCTCTCTGGTTCTGTGATTACAAGTACCAGGATGAGAACACAGTTTCCTTTGTAACCTTGAACAAGGTTGGTGGTTTTCTGCAGAGAATGGATCTGGCACGCAAGTACGCTTTTGGTAAGATGTTGGTAATTGGTTCTGAGGCCCCATATAAGGTGAAGGGCCTGTGGCTTTTCCGTGGAAAAGAAATTCCCAAGTTTGTTATGGATGAATGCTATGACATGGAGCTCTATGAATGGAAGGAAGTAGACATCAACGATGAAGCACAGAAGGAGCGTGTCAGCCAAATGATTGAGGATTACGAGCCCTTTGAGGGAGAGGCTCTGTTGGATGCTAAGTGCTTTAAGTAAACATTGTATTGCATTTGGCAATGTTTCCTTTCGCCTGAGGTTGTAGTTTACCTTGGTTTTATGCTCCCAAATTTACTTAGATTCTTGTTTTAAAAACTATCTTGTCTTCCTTAGAGAAATTGTTATCTCTGTAGTGTGTTTTCTAAGATTATCAATTTTGACATAGTGAACTGGGATACATTTGTGGTTGAATTATGTTAATCCTTTTTGCAAGTAAAGCAGTTGTGGCAGTGATGTCATCCAGGTGAATTGTCCTTTCCAAATTGCATTTGAATTTTGCTTGATGTTAGTTGAAACATTTTTGAGTTATAGAAATGGGGGTTGAAGGAGAGTTGGATGGATATAAATATGATTGAGTGTATATTTTCCAACAAACATTAGCATACAAAAAGCACTGGATGCATTCTAATTGCTTCTGTTTCTGAGTGACGGATATTTTTATTTGCAGTATAAGCTTTAATCATTAAGCATCAAAATACTCTTCTGAAGTTATAAGATGTTTTGGTTCAGCACAAGACCTTAGCTCAGTGAACGCCATTTGTCCCGTGTATTTCTCTCTTTCTTTCCTTTTTCAATCTGCCCTTTGTGTATTTCTCTGTTCTGGAAAAAGCAACACCAAACCTGATGAATTCCTACAAGTGAGGTCTGAGGAGAGTAGTGTGTATGCAGACCTTATCCCTGTAATGGGAGGATAGAGAGGTTGTTCCCGATAGACCAATCCAAAAATAAAGAGATGCCATGCTAACACTACTGCCACCAATTTGAGAAAGAATTGAAAACGCACGACTGCCTACTGACCGTAACTCCTAATTCTCGACTTCCATATCCTCCTATCAAGGGACATGTTCTCAGTAAGCTCAAACTGTATCATGTCTTGCCTAATTGTTTACCCGTAAAACAACACAATTGAATTTATACGTGGTTTATAGACAAGCGAATCGATTTATCCCGAAATGATAAATAAATTAAATAAGAATGCAAGACTTAGCGTTAAAATCGAGATAAGACGACATATAGTTTGGTTACGGAGCAGAGCTTTCGGAGGCAGTAATAGCAATATTAATAGAGATTTTTAAATTCATATACCATATAGGAAACTTTATTACCCTCCATGTTGAAGGTATATTATAATTACATTTAGTATACCTAATTACCAATTCTATACCATAATATATTTTAAGGGTACAATTAATGCATCGTATATCCCTCCTTAATTTAAGGTACCATATATCCCACCCCTCCCACGTTTTCTCTCCCAAACCCTCACCCTCACCCATTCGCAGGTAACACTCCCATTCGCAGATCCATTCTCGAATCTTCAATTCCTCGTTTTCAATTTGGTAAACACAATTCTCTGGGAGAGTCGAGATCGACTGGGATTAATAAGTTGAGAAGATTTGGTACATTATACCTTTTCTAGATGCTCTCGAGATGATTGCAAATACATGCAGTTTTTGAATTTCTCGTGGTTAAGTCTGTCAGAACTGTAAAGTGAAATACATCTGGTTATAATCTGTTGCTTCTGAAGTTTACTTGTATGGCCTACAATTGTTCCGTTTTTACTGTTTGGCTTATGTATTAATAGTTGAAGATTATTAATTGTCAACTTAGAGCCAGACAGAGAGAGCAAGGTGGACCGTGGAGAAACAATATTGAGATCTAATGACAGAGATAAATAATTGGAGAAACGATATTGAAATCTGTTTGACTTTGTAGTTCATTTGTAGTTTTTTTGTAGATGAAGAGAAAATTTTGTAGTCAATATTTTTTTCCAACATAGATTGTAGTTTAATTGTAGTATAAATGTAGTAATTTTGTAGATACCCTTGAGATCTTCGATATTGAGATCTGTTTGACTTTGTAGTTTATTGTAGTTTTTTTGTAGATGAAGATAAAATTTTGTAGTCAACATTTTTTGGGGCTTTTGCATCTGAACCCACTTTTTGTGCCACGTTAAATTATACCCGCTTTGTAAAAAAAATTACATCCGTACCCGCTTTTGCGCATAACTTCAGCATGTGGGGCTGAAGTAGCAAAGACAATCACGCAAAACTTCAGAATTCTAGTAGACGGACCTGAAGTAGCTTGCGATTTTCAGCTATAGAGTTCTTCAGCTCTAGTAAATGGGGAACTTCAGCTCTAGAGCTGAAGTTTTTGTCTTTGTAAATGGGGAACTTCAGCATACGGAGCTGAAGTTCCCCAGTTATAAAGACAAAAACTTCAGCATACGGGGTTGAGGTTCCCCTAGTTACACTGGGGAACTTCAGCTCTAGAGCTGAAGTTTTTGTCTTTGTAAATGGGGAACTTCAGCATACGGGGCTGAAGTTCCCCAGCTATAAAGACAAAAACTCAGCATACGGGCTGGAGTTCCCCCAGTTATACTGGGTTATACTGGGGAACTTCAGCTCTAGAACTGAAGTTTTGTCTTTTGTAAATGGGGAACTTCAGCATACGGGGCTAAAGTTCCCAAGTTATAAAGACAACAACTTCAGCATACAGGCTGAAGTTTTGTCTTTGTAACTGGGGAACTTCAGCCCCGTATGGTGAAGTTTTGTCTTTATAATTGACGAACTTCAGCTTAACTGGTGAACTTCAGCTCAGCGAGAAAAAGTGGAGCTGAAGTTATTTAAAAAGTGGGTACAAGTTAAAAGTTTTTTAAAAAGCGGGTATAGGTTAAATGGGGGCGACCAAATAGGGTGCCCCGCGCAATTTTTACACATTTTTTTTCCAACATAGATTGTAGTTTAATTGTAGTATAAATGTAGTAATTTTGTAGATAACCTTAAAAATAATACAACTTTATACAATACTTAAACCGATTTGTAATTTATTTGTAGAAATTTTGTAGATAAAGATAAAATTTTGTAGTCAACATTTTTTTTTCAACATAGATTGTAGTTTAATTGTAGTATAAATGTAGTAATTTTGTAAATACCCTTAAAAACAATACAACTTTATGCAATACTAAAACTAATTTGTAGTTTATTTGTAGTTGTTTGTAGAAATTTTGTAGATGAAGAGAAAATTTGTAATCAACATTTTTTTTTCAACATAAGACCAGTGCCGTTTTTCCCCTCTCCTTTCTTCATCTTCTCCATTCCTTCTTCTTCTCAAAAAATACAGAGATGAGACCCATTTTTTATAATCAGATTTTCCCAATTCAATTGTAGCATGATTGGGATTTTGGACATGATTGTGTGTTGTTGCTGAGGTATTGCTCTATGTTTTTTCGTTTTTTAATTTCTGGATTGAGAAAAAAAAGATGAAGAACAGAGTATCTACAGTATTGGTTTCTACAATTTGAGTTGATTTTGTTGAATAATTGGTCGCCTTTTTGATTTCTAGTCTGAGGAAAAAACTCGAAGAATTGAATTCTACAAATTGTTTTCAGTTTTTGAAGTTGTTCGTCTTTTTTTTTTTTTTTGAATTGTAGTTTAGAAAAAAGATCGCAGACGAGATAAAGGTTCTGTTTCAAATTTGAATTGAATGTGGCTAAATCAATTAGGAGATTCTGTTCCTCATTTTTAGCGCATCATATTAGGAGGATTCTGCGCTATTAATTACTAATTAACGGATGGTATTAAAATTGTAGGAAAAATGTGGACAGGTCAGGTAATTTACATACTATGCACATATTTGGTAATAAGGTTTTATATATGGTATAGGAAGGAAAAAATCTCATATTAATAAGCAAGAAATAAAATGCTATTGAGCTTTTGAATAACGTATAGCATAAGTTTGTCAGAAAATTCATCCCTACAATAGTTGTTAAATTCACTATTTTATAGTTGCACCTAGGGAATAAAGTCTTAAGATCAAGCCCCTCTTAAATGACAATTATGAGGGTCATTGGAAAATGTGTAACGGCGGGCTATGAATGTCATATTCTCTATAATGAACTATGTATTTAATATTACAGAATATTCTTCATTGAATGATGTCGGGTGGCTGCATTCATGAACAACATTCCTTTTGGGGGTTATCGAGATTGTTGCCCCTGGAATTAATTTCCTCCTGTCTCGCTTTCCACCTGTCTCCGGTTCCACGTGTCGCTCTATTATGCGAGTATTTAATATGAAAATATTTTGTCCTATACAGATAGTCCCCCTGCTTTTTAGTGACAGATCCTTGTGTCATCAAGAAGTTGGTGAAGAGACCTTTCTTGGCGGGAAATTTTCTGATCTCCTCATACAAGTTTCTGACGCTTGATTAGACGCACGTCTCTCCGCATTTAATGCCACGAACATGAGTGTTGGTTGATTTCCCAATGCACACGCAAGTGTAAGTGGTCGACAAGTAATATAGGATTTTAAGTCCAGATATCGTACCCACAGGGACTTGTGATTAACTATCAACTAAACTAAACTCAAACAAATATTTACTAGAATTAATCTAAAATAGTAAATTAAGAGATTAAAGAGACAACTAACTTAAAGACGAATTCAATGTAATTTGATATTCTAGAGTTATGGGTTGGCAAACAATCACGTTGAGTTTTCGACCTAAATCCTCAAATCAGGTTTATTGATTGACGAGGTCAATATTGCTCGTAGCCTTCTCCCGAAGTACAACTCGCTTATTCAAGCTAACCAAACGCCTATATTCTTATGGAATCAGGATTAACAAGAACGCATTAATAATTCCCGTATAATAACCAAGCAAGGCGATTAGGTATATTCCTATCCTAACCGCAAATCCGCTCCCCTGAAGGGTTAAGATCTTGCTCTACCCAATCTTATATGCAATCTAGAATTCCCTCTCCCGAGTTCAACCCTAGATTCGTAGATAGTATTCAATTGGTGATCAAGCAATTAAATAATTAAGCGCAAGATTGAATAAACAAACCAATTAAGATAAAACAATAAGAATAATTCAAGCTTCAACTACAACGTTCATGTAACACCCAAAACTCTAGAACTAATAAACTATAAAACTAAAAGAAGAGAAGAGAAGAAAAACTAAGTAGAATCCTCTTTCAAGCGTGGTGTGTTCCTCCACATCAATCCTGCATCAAAATCCCCTTTAGTTGTGTTTTAGTAGTCTATTTATAGGTTTAGGATGAACCCTAACCGTGTAGGAGACTTCTATTTCAATTAGAAAACACTTAAACACGTCAAAACTCGATTTCTGGCCGACTGGGGACCCTGGCGTTTGGACCCAAACGCCTGGCTAACGCCAGGCTAGGGCTGGCGTTTCAGCCCAAACGCCGGGCTAACGCCAGGGTGGGGCTGGCGTTTCAGCCCAAACGCCTGGCTAACGCCAGGCTGGGTCAGGCTGTTTGGCTCTGTCGCCCGCTATCGCCCGAGTGTCTCCTTTCACGTATTTTTCGACGTATTTACATCCGTTTAGCTCCGTTTCCATTTTCAATTCACCTACACATAAAATAAACCCCATTACGCACATACGACGTGTATTTTTATCATTAAA
>ML412597.1:95173-118143 GCA_005239525.1 Nicotiana knightiana | reverse complement strand
TGATAACAGAAAAATTAAAATTTGAAAAAAAAAAAGAAGCCTTTTTGGAGAGATGGGGTGGGTGGGTTGTTGAGGGTGGGGAAGGCTGAGAAGGAGTTTTGAAAAATATTTTCCCTTCTCTTGATAAGGAAAATATTTTTCTTCAATTAGAGGAAAATGAGTTTATAAGGAAAATATTTAAGCAAATCAAATATAAAAAAATTTAAAAATATTTTCCTTCCTACCAAATTCACCCATAATCTTAAGAATAAGACAATTTATCTGCCACAACATATAAATATCCTGATGGTATAAAAAAATTTAGACAGTATATTTAACTTAATTAAACTCTTAACATATACATAAATTTTGTAGTAATTCGATAATTAGTTATTGGTTAAATGCATACAATGCACATGCAGTAATTTTAACATGTTGAATATTGCATCAATTTCATAAGAAAACTTTCTCACACCTAATGCTTGCAATACTCCTAAAAATATATGACACTTGTAATTCTTTTTTACCAAAGCTTTTACTTGATTATTAAAAAATCTATCAAAAAAGCAGATTCAAGATCAAAGTTATTAAAATAAATATTACTCCATAACCCATGAAAATGAATGTGAAGCTTAAATAAAAAAAATTTAAAATTGTTGTATATTATATTGCCCGGCCTATGAGAAAACTTGTTTTGATAGTTTAATATTGTCTTCTAAGTGTTAAATTAACTAAATTTGGTGCACAGATTTGGATAGGGGTATACATGGATCGGGTTGGTTCGTTTTTTATCAAAATCAAACCAAACCAATTATATCGGTTTAGTTTGGTTTGATTTTGTCGGGTTTTTGATTTTTATTTTTGTTAGATAAATATTATTTCAATATTACTTTGTTAAAGTTATACATAAAGTTTTGATAAGCGAATATATGTTTAGTAAATATTGAAAAAATTGACAAACATATGATCTATTAAAATATTCTAATGGGAGAAATTTTTTAGTAATACATGATAGTTATTTTCTTAGTCGTCTAACAATAATTTCCATTAATGTACGTTTTCTAGGTTAACACATGAGAGAATCCCAAATATTTTAATATTTTTAAAAGAAAATTCAATATAAAGTCTTAAAAATATATATAAAAAATATATATTTATAAACCAAATCAAATCAAACCTAGTCAAATTTTTTAATAAGTTTAATTTAATATTTCAGTTTGATGTAATTTTCTGATTCAATTTGAACATAGCTAATTTGTGGTGCGGGCAGTAAATTTTTCCTGTACTCATCGCATTAATTAATTATCAGTTTATCCTTCCCAAAGAGCAGATCAGACCTAATAATATATAATATTCCAAACCTGTACTTTCTGTTTGATATGTTAAACTTTTACCACTTTTCTTCCAAAATAATATTGTAACAACAAGTACAACAAAATCAATAAAATGTGTACGCACTCACCTATTTTTGTGGATAATAAATATATTTTCACACTGTTTCATCGACAAACACAAATATTCAATTCGGAGCAACGGTTTTCGACTTTAGAATCAGAATTTAAAGTTTATGAATTCAAAATTTTAGTCATTTTTAGTCATTAAATTCTATAGAGTAATACTTTGTACATATTAAATAAATTTTTTAAGACAATGTAAAATTTAAATCAAAATTATAATATTAGGTTCGATGGAACCCGTATCTCACACTATAAAAGCTTTATGCCTCGTATAAACATTAGGATCAGCTTATGCCGATCACAGTAATATAAAAAAAATCATATAGTTAGATCATTTAAAAGATTACATAATTATCTACAAAAATAAAATTAATAACTTGAAAATAAGATATATTATACTAGAGCTTATTAAGATAAACTGATTATAATAATCTTATACGCTGCTAATGTGTATATAAGTTAAATTCGACCACAAATAGTAATTTAACTCTAAATTTCTGATTTACCCTTAATAATGTAGCTACACAATAATTTCATTTTAGATTTCTTTATCAATTAATATAGCCTCATAATTAATCAAGACGAGGGAATAATAGGAGTAGTAAGTAGAATGAGAATAAGAGGGCTTACAAGAACATCAGAAGTAGCATTATCATAACCAGTACCAGCAGAAGCAAAGCAAACCCCAAGAGCAAAATCAGAAATTTTGTACATGGGATCCAAATAAGCAGGCACAAATGGCCTCAAACCAAAAGCCTCAGATATAAAATCTGGTGGAATACGTCCATTGCAGAACCTTCCTGTTGGTCTTTTGTCATAAAAGTCACGGCCATAAGGCTCGAAATTGCTTTTAAGAAGAGTGGAAATCTGGTTGTTATTGCCAGCATCAACGGAGGAGTCCCCGAACACTATAATTGCTGGAACTTTTCCTGCTAAAGAAGTTGTTATTAGTAGTAAGAATTGGACAACAATTAGTATCAGCCGTGGAATATTGAAGTTGTGAGCTTCCATTCTTTTGTTTTTTCTAGTGATTTATGTAAGGTTATGGGGATTTGAGTGAAGCGTATTAACTATTTATACAGGTGAATTGGGTGGGAAAGAGGGTCCTTTGGCAGGAGTTTGTTGGTATCATTAATGGCGAAGGAAATGTCATATATTAATTAACATGCATTTGATATGAAGGAAAATACATGAAATATACTTTTTGTGGGATATCTTAAAAAAAATAATTTTACAGATCATTTTGAACTATGTGATGTGAGATAATCGTACGAGGTGAAGTGATTGTACTTTTGCAATATCTCTAACTACTCCGTGTTGAAGGTTAATAACCATGAGTCAATTTGGGTTAGCTAATTGTAAATATTCCCTATCCTTTCCATCCACAATAATTAATTTTAATATAAAGGTTTTGCCATATCCATTACTTAGTAACGTTAATCAAGAATGTTATTTAAATTATCTTTTATGGGCAAGGGGTCAGGGTGGGACGGGGACCAAAGGGGTAAGGAGAACAAGGGCACCTGTAGGTTGATAATTGGATCGTGGAATATAGGGACATTGACGGGTAAGTCTATAGACCTGGCGAAAATTCTCCAGAAGAGGAAGGTCAATATATCGTGTGTGCGGGAGATTAGGTGGGTAGGATCGAAGAAGAGGAATGTAGTCGGGCATAAATTGTGGTACTCCAGAGTCGTGAAGGGCAAGAACGGAGTGGATATTTTGGTGGATAGGGAGCTCAGAGAGTCACTGGTAGAGGTTAGGCGGGTCAATGATAGATCGATGGCGATTAAGTTAGTAGTTGGAGGGAGCGCTTTGAATCTCATCAGCGCTTACGTGTCGCAAACAGGCTTGGACGAGGAGGTTAAAAGGCGTTTCTGGGAGGCACTGAATGAGGCGGTGTGGGGTATTCCGCCTACAGAGAAGCTATTCATAGGAGGGGATTTCAATGATCATATTGGGTCGTCTGCTGGTGGCTATGGCGAGGAGCGCTGAGGCTTTGGCTTTGGGGATAGGAACGGAGGTGGTATTTCAGTGTTGGATTTCACTAGAGCTTTTGAGTTGGTGATCATGAGCTCTATTTTTCGAAGAGGGAGGAACATTTGGTTACTTTCTGGAGTATGGTGGTTAAGAATCAGATTAACTATCTCTTTTTCACGAGATGTGATAGGGGGTTATGCGAGGATTGCAAGGTGATCCCGATTGAGAACCTCACGACACAACATAGGCTCCTGGTGATGGATGTCGGTATCTAGATAAAGAGGAAGAATAGGTTTGTACAGGGTCAACTGAGGATCAGGTTGGGAGTTTTGACTAAGGATAATGCGCGGGATTTGGAGGTGCGACTGACGGTTATGGGAGCCTTGAAGAATGGTGGGGATGCTAGCGTTATGCAGACGGTGACGACGGACTGTATAAGGGAGGCGGCAAGAGAGGTGTTGGGAGTCTCGAAGGTTTACTCTGACGGGCACTGAGGTAATTGGTGGTGGAATACCGTGGTCCAAGGTAAAGTGGAAGCAAATAAAACGGCTACCTTAAGTTAGTAGAGAGCACTGACGAGGAGCAGATGAGAGCGAACAAAGAATGATATAAGGAGGCTAGGAAGGAGGCGAAATTAGCAGTCACAAAGGCTAAGACTGTTGCGTTCGGTAAGATGTATGAGAAACTGGCGGACAAAGGTGGGGACAAGAAGTTATTTCGGCTGGCCAAAGCGAGAGAGAGAAATGCTCGCGACCTGGATCAAGTTAGTTGCATCAAAGACGAGGAAGGTGGAGTATTGATGGAAGAGGCCCATATTAAGCAAAGATGGCAGTCGTACTTTCATAAACTTTTGAATGAAGAGCGGGATGAAAATATCATGTTAGGGGAATTGGGGTACTCCGAGAACCACATCGACTTTAGCTACTGTAGGCGTATTAAGTTGAGGAGGTCGTGGGAGCGATGCATAAGATGAGTCGGGGTAAAGCGACCAGACTAGATGGGATTCCAGTAGAATTTTGGAGGTATACGGGTAGAGCATGCTTGGAGTGGCTGATTGAGTTGTTTAATGTTATCTTCGGGACGAATAGGATACCAGATGAGTGGCGGTGGAGTACGATGGTTCCAGTGTACAATAACAAAGGTGATATTCATACTTGTAACAACTATAGGGGTATCAAGTTACTAAGTCATAACATAAAAATTTGGGAAAGGGTGGTGGAAGGAAGGGTAAAGAGGGCAGTGTCTATATCGGAAAACTAGTGAGGGCTCATGCCGGGTCGTTCTACTACGGAAGCTAACCACCTTACTAGGAGGTTGGTGGAACAGTACAGGGATAGAAAAAGGAATTTGCATATGGTGTTTATTGACCTAGAGAAGGCGTATGACAAGGTCCCGAGGAATGTCCTTTGGAGATACCTGGACGTGAAAGGAATGACTGTGGCTTATATTAGGGCGATAAATGATATGTATGATAGAGTTATGACTCGGGTTAGGACTGTGGGAGGTGACTCAGAGCCTCTTCCGGATGTTATGAAGTTACACCAAGGATCTATGCTTGGCCCGTTATTATTTTCTCTGGCGATGAACGCACTGATACACCATATTAAAGTACTCAAAAGTACAAAACTAAAAACCTTGTTGACAAAAACTTTGTCCAAAATTAGCAAATACCAACCCAGAGAGAGAAAACTGTACATAAAGGAATAAATTTGATCATTATAAATGTCATGCTATTTGCTTAGAGTTAATTGATGCACTTCGAGAATAAAAGAAAGTTAAATTTTATATTAATAATATTTATGTTATAACTAATAATATGTGTATTGTGTAATATAATTTATATTTCGGTACGGTATCGATATTTCGATATTTTATTTTAAAATAGCAAATACAATACGTAATACCAATTTTTTAAAAAACTTAAACCAAATATCATACCGAATACGAAAATATCGAATACTAAATGCCAAAATTTTTGGTTTTGGTACGGTTTCGGTATTTACCAAATTGTGCACATCCCTAATGGAGGCAGACCCTGGAGTCTAAAGATTTCAAGTTGGGTAGAACTAAGAAGGAATATTTGGGGTGTATGTTGAGCGACGCGACGGGGGAAGTGGACGTGTAAGTGAGGCTTGACTCACAAGTCATCCCCAAGAGAGAAAGTTTTACGTGCCTCGAGTCAATTATCCAGGGAGATGGGGAGATCGACGGGGATATTATGCACCGTATTGGGATGGGGTAAATGAAATGGAGGTTCGCGTCAGGAGTCCTGTGTGACAAGAATGTGCCATCGAAACTTAAAGGTAAGTTCTATAGAGCGCTGGTTAGACCGGCCATGTTGGGGCTGAGTGTTGGCCAGTTAAAAATTTGCATATTCAAAAGATAAAAGTAGTAGAAATGAGGATGTTGAGATAGATGTGCGGGCACACTAGGCTAGATAAGATTAGTAATGAAGATATTTGAGAGAGGGTGAGCGTGGACGACAAGATGCGGGAAGTACGATTTAGATAGTTCGGGCACGTGTGGGGGAGAAGCCTAGATGTCCTGGTTAGGAGGTGTGAGCGGTTAGCTTTGGCAGGTACGACAAGAGGTAGAGGGCGGCTTAAGAAGTATTGCGGTGAGATGATCAGATAGGACATGGCGCAGCTCCAGATTTACGAAGACATGACTCTTGATAGGAAGGTGTAGAGGTCGAGTATTAGGGTTGTAGAGTTAAGGGGTAGTCGAGCGGTTTTCCTCTTTGTCCCGATTTTTCTCTTTGTACCGACTAGTATGATAGTGTTTTGTTTAGCACTGCTAGCGGTTTATATTGTGTTTCACATTTTTGCATAGTATTTGTGTTACTGCTTTTACAGAAATTTGTTGTCTCTCACATTGTTGATATTATTTTTTTGGTTTCTGTTGTTGTCACGGATCTATTGTCTCTGAGCCGAGGTCTCCGGGAAACAGCCTCTCTACCCCTCCGGGGTAGGGTTAAGGCATGCGTATACGCTACCCTCCCCAAACCTCACTGGTGAAATTTTACTAGGTAGTTGTTGTTGTTTGTTGTTACTGGTTAAAATTTAGAAGTATTTAAATTTTTTATAGAAATTTGTTTAAATTATTTATGAGACAAAGATAAATTTGAAAAAAAAATTAATACCTTCTCGGCTTTTAAAAGAATCACTTACTCCATATTTTGGACCAAAGTTGAAAGGCTTGAAAGCCATTTACTATGAACAGGATGTAGTAGCTTATATTCACTAAGCGTTGACACTGATTATATAAAAATAGTTAAATTTTAGAAAGAAATATTTAGACTGTAATAATATGAGGATATGTTTGATAAAAAAGTTCTTTTAATAAGAATTTCCCTTAAATTTATTAAATATATATATGAATTAAGAGCTTCTTTTAAGAAAAATGATATGATAAAAGTTGAAATATTTGAAAAACAAAATTATTTCCATCTCTATGAGTGACGAACTCTTTTTTTCCTTTTGGTGAAATGGTTTCAACAAGTTTGTCAGCGAGAAGGGCAGTAGAGTTTGATTGTGGCAATTAATGAGACTGATAAGGACGCACGTAAATGACCGGCTCAGTGGTTTCTTACTTCTCAGCAACACTGTCTGTTTCTCGACTGTGCAACTTTCTTTAATTTGAATCGGAAATTGCGCTTCTGTATCTCTGCCCATTCACTCGGTGAATGCTTGGCTTTGATGACAGAAACACTCCTATATTTTAAAACTCTCTTATGTTTCGATTAAATGCCATAAAACAATAACAAATTTTATTAAGAAAGTAGAATACTTAACTTAATCTCAAAATTTAGCTCATGTAGTGAGTATTATCAGAAACAAACAATAATTAGAAGGAAATAATAATCCGTTCCTTCAATCAATAAGAAGAATCTAACACCCCATGCACCAAACCGAGTTAACTACGGTGTGCATAACATAACATGGAGATTCATTATTATGGTTAAATATATAATTGGAATAACTTTAACTTTGATATCGTGACTAAGAAAAAAGAACACCGGAATAACTTAACCATAAAATTAACTCGTTAGATGAATATCGTAAAACCATATAAAGAGACAACTACATGCTGACGTCCCTTCAAACAATGTAGATCAATCCAACTAGTTATATTCGGACCCAGCCTTGAAGTATGCAATTTGGTTGTTTATTACTTGCATTTCTCTGCTCTCATAGGAAGAGCTTCAAGACTTCAAGTAAAGTATATTTCTTCTCAAATTAAAAAGAAATTTCCCTTTATTCTGTTAAAAGATAAGCCTTCTAAATTTATGAGAGTAAGCTTAATAAATAGTACTAGTAACCACTATTTGTATGGGTAAAATTGATAAACAACAGGTAGATGTTCGACGAATTGACACGTGGAAATACAGACAAGTAAGATACGAGTCAGAAAATTGTTGGCGCCAGTGATAACATGTGACCGGTATTGGGTAAGTTTCGAAGATAGTGAAACTGAGGATGAATATTTGAAGGGAAGATATCAGTGAGGAAATACAATATTCAATGAGCAGCCGTTACAAAGTATTTTTCATTAATACTAGTCGTTATTCATCTATCAAGAGCGATTTTATTTGTATTAAAGAAATGTTTAATTTGGGGATCTTATCTCCCTGAATTGAGCTATAAATATGAGAATTTATATTCATTATAGGGCACGAGACATTCTGTATACCAATAGGGCAAAATTAGCTCTTATTCCATAAAACAATATTCCTTACTTTGTTCTTCGTATTGCTCTTGTTATTGCTTTGAGAGAAGTTCTGCCCACAGTCAGGCTTGTGTTTTCTTTTATTTTATTTTTTATTAAATTATTTATGTTCTTTATTATATTATATTCTTTGATCAACTTAATTCACGTGTCTATATCATGTTATAAATTTAACTGTACCATTTTACGGGTAAACAGTTTGGCGGCCACCGTGGGGCACAAACAATTGTGTTAATACTTTGATCCATTCATGTGTTACTAACGCAGTTTGACACTTTTTCTTTAGTAAAATAAAAATCAGATATGGCAGCAAACGATGTGAGCAACTCTTACAATGTTGTAACAAACAACAAGCGGGGGATATGTTCTAGCGTGATGATTCAACTAGTGAAACTCGCAATGAAGGAGACGGAACAACTCTGATTCGTGAAGAACAAAATCCTCAGCATGTGAGAGGTCCAACTCCTAATGATATGGACAATGAACGTGTTGTTGCAATGGTCAAAGTTTTGATAGTGGAACAAAGGGAAATTATGAATCAGCTCTCAAGAAAAGATTGGGTAATGACGGAACTAAAGCAGGCGCTTTCAATTGCTTCCAATAACTCCAATGGAGGAGTTCGAGTTCCTCCCAGCATGCCTGCAAATCATATAGTGCAAAGAACTGGCACCATTGCTTCAAGCGAGGAGTTCACTTTTAATGAAAATGAGGCATGTGGTGCAGATAGTACATCCAGAAATGACAACAACGCTAATGATCCTTTTAAAATCGAGCTCATGAGATTCATGAAGGAAATGAATGAACTAATAGAACAAAATGCTAAAGAATTATATGCTCGTATGGATTAGGTCCCAGGGGCAACACTAGTGTTTAAGGGACCAGATTAATAGAAGTATACACAATTGCCGTTCAAATCAAGTGCGACCCAGAATTGATTTATAAAAGATCAAAGATGCATGATATTTTAAAGTATGATGGGACTTCGGACCCACAAGAGAATAACACAACTTACACCACGATTGTAAAGGCAAATGACTTGGCCCTACATGAGATTAAATATGCCTTGTTGAAGACTCTTTTACTTGAGCATTCAATTGACTCTTTGAAATGCTTGCAGATTATTTCATTAAAGCTCATGCTGGGACAAGGAAAGTACACACAAAGAAAGCAGACATATTCTGAATTTCTCAATGAGAGTCAGAACTATTGCAAGAGTTCGTAATCCGATTTTGAAAGGAGATGATTATTTTGCCGTCAGTACCAGATGAGTGGGCAGCTGAAGTGTTCACCAAAGGTCTCAATCTGCTGAACTCCAATACCTCTAGGAATTTAAAGGAAATCCTGTTCAAATTTCAGGAAACCACATGGGCAGATACCCACAATTGTTATAAATCAAAAATTAGAATTAAAGACGATCAATTGTGCTCTTAAGTGTCATCCAAGGGTTGTAATCGCAATCAAAATCAGAAAAAGTTCAAAACTAATTCTGATGCGGACAAGAGGTCTTCGAGGATCATTTTTCAGCCTAACGAAAAAGATGATGGGCATGGAAGCAAGGATTTTAAGTCATCGGACATGTTTGTTTCTGATATAAGGGCGTATGTTTGCTGGGGTAGAACAACTTTACAAGAGAGAGAACCATCATGGTCCTAGGATTCAACATATCCCTGATTATTCGGTTATAACTTCAATGTCAGTTGGGTAGAACTGGTTTCGTCTACGAGAAATATTAAGGAGGTAAGATTTCTGAAACCAATTCGATTGGTCCTAGTCAAAGGGATCCTAATCTATGGTGGGAATTCTATGGAACACATAGCCACAACACTGGGGACTGTCGGCACCTTCGCAAAGATGTTGCAACATTATTGAAGAATAATTTCCTTAGAGAACTTTTAAGTGATCGGGCCAAGAACAATTATGGGAGGAATCGAGATGATGTGGAACTAGCCAAACCGGCTGCAGGGTCACCTCACCTAACTATAAACATGATATTTGGTGGTGGTGAAGTAAATGGTGTGACATTTCAGCAGAAAGGAATATAAAGATACCGGTAACTCATGGCAAGAGGATCCGAGAGACATCAATATATGACGAAATCACCTTCACGGAAGAAGACGTTGATGGCCTTGTTTTACCTCACTACGATGCTCTAGTAATATCACTTAATGTTTTAGATTTTAAAATTAAACGTGGGTTGGTTGGATAGTTCGGCCAATATCATTCAGTTGAGAGTTCGGAACAAGCAAAATTAGCTGGAAACATAGTTTCGATAATGAAGCTTCTGGCTAGGTTCAACCTAATGAGTGTGACGACTCGAGGAGAGATTTTACTACCTACACATTCCGAAGTCGTTTGTTCGACGTGGATGGCGATATAGGATACAACGTGCTTTTTGGTAGGGCATGCATTCATGAAATGAAGGTTGTGCCATCGACTTACCATCAACTGCTAAAATTCCCTACACCGGAGGAGATAAAAAAGATTAGAGGAACCAACCAGTTGCGAGAGAAATGAATGTAGTTACTTTGTAAAGTATTATGGAAGAAGGAACAAGAAAATAGAAACTACATGGACCAGTGCCCTCTTCCATCCCGATTAAAGGTAATGAGGAAGAGGAGTCATCAGATTTCTATCAGGTACTAAGGTCTTTCAAGGTACCGGAGGAATGGATGCAACAAATTCAACCACAGAGGAGCTCGAACAAGTTTCTTTTTTTCACGGAGTTCTTATAAAGTAAGTTCCATTTCGGAATGAGGTTGAGCCCGAAACTAAGACTTAAATTATTGATTTTCTTAAAATTAACACTGATTGTTTTTCATAGTCTCGCTCAGATATGACATGTATTCTGTTGGAAGTGGTTATCCATAAATTAAGTTTGGAACCTAACTTCCCTCAGGTAAACATAAGAAACGATCGATATCCTAGGTTAGAAACACGTTTGTTCAAGAAGAGGTAACCCAACTACTGTAACGATCTGACCAGCCGTTTAGTGTAATTTTACACCGTTTCCCTTTTTGATACTTCACACATGTGTGTTTATGGTTTTATGACTTACATGGTTGATTGGTCTTGCTCAGGAATGTTTTAAGTTGATTTAGACCCTTTGATCCTTGGCTTAGATCAAAGTCCATAAGAGGATTTATGTTATTTTGCCGAAAATTGGCAATTTGAAGTTTAGAAGTTTGACCGTAGGTTGAATTTTGCTTATTGGGTTCAAAATATAATTTTCAGACTTGGAACAGGTCTATTTTTCTATTTAGAACTTTTTCGAAAAATTTGGTATCATTTGGAATTGAATTAATAGGATTCGGGCGCTTAGTTGCAATTTTAGAAGTTCTTGAACTTTACTTTGAAATTCATACGTTTTGGTGTCTAATTCGTAGTTCTAGATGTTATGTTTGTGTTTTGATCATGTGAGCGAGTTTATATAATGATTTTAGACTTGTGTGGATGTTTGGGTTGGGGCCCTGAGGGCTCGGATGAGTTTCGGACATGTGTTAGAATGATTTGAACTGAAAACAAAACATTTGGTGTGCTGGTGCTATGATATGCAATTACGAACATGGCATGGGAGGCATAGGTATCGCAAATGTGATGCCTGGTTCACATTTGCGAAATAATAGCCGGGGTAGGATAACTCGCATTTTTGAAGTTTTTCTCGCATTTGCGAGGAGGATAGTTTTTTCATTTGTAAAATTGAGTCGCAATAGCGACATTTCCTCAGTCTGTTAGTGGCTGCAATTGCAAGCCTTTCTTTGCAATTGCAAGAGTTCGCATATGCGAACCCTGTGTCGCAAATGCGATATCTGCAATTGAACAAAATGCTAATAAGTTGGGATTTCATGTCATTCTATCATAACCCTAGGCCCAGTATGAGGCGTTTTGGAGAGGCAATTTTCATCTACAAATTGGATAAGTAATTCCAATTAATTTTCAACTATATTTCATGATTATATCTTAGATTTAACATCAAATTTATATGACTCAAAGAGGAATTGGAAAACTTTGTCAAGTTTTAAAAAAATAAGAATTTGAGTTTTGAGAGTCAATTTGGACTCGAATTCTAAAACTAATCACATATATGGACTCGTGGGGTTATGGGTAGTCGGAATCTACCCTTGAATCTGGGTTTTGATTGGGCGGGCTCCAGGTTGACTTTTTGGAAAAAGCGAAAGATCATAACTTTATCTATTGTAATTGTTTTCCCTTGCATTGTTTGATGATATTAAGTCAATTTTGGTTAGATTAGAGTCGTGAGAAGGCAAATTTTAGGGGAAAAGCTATTTTTGAGGGTTGAGTTGACCTAGTTGATGTAAGTATCTTGCCTAACTTTGTGTGGGGGAACTATCCCTTAGGAATTGGTTTGTTTGTGCTACTTATGTTATGTGAAAGCCGTGTACACAAGTTGACGTGTGGGTACATGGGCTATATTTGGTATTTGACCGGTTTAGGTGTGAAGACCCCAAAACCTAAGCCGGTCGTGATGGCGCCTATCATGGAACTAGGTTAGCCAACCATTTCAGTCTATCATAATATTTCATAATTTCCCAAAATTAGTAGATTTTAAAATAGCAAATTGAGATGAACAATTTATACACTTCCCCAAAACCTGGAGTCAACTGTCATGAGCATCTAAGACTGTAAATACAATGTACAATGTGGTTACTTGCTACTACAAAATCCTGAAGTACAAAAGACAAAATCTATGAACCGAGGAAAGGAAAGGAGGTGAGCTGGGGACGCTGAGCAACTACCTCGATCCTCAAACAAACTCCAAGCGCGTCCGAAAATCAACTAGTGAGATGGTCTGGTACCTGTATCTACACACAGAGGTGCAGGGAGTAACGTGAGTATGCCAATTTAGTAAGTAATCAAAGTAACTAAAAACTTGAGTGTAGTGAAGAGCATTTATAAATCATGTAAATCCATATAATGAGTAACAACGGAAAGAAATAAATCAAGTAGGGAATCTACCTTGCGAATATTTCATAAAACTCTAGTTTCCATTTAAAAATCTCGTATACAAACATTTATCATTAGAGGCTCAGTGTAAAGAAGAGTGAAAATAACATTTTCATAAAATATGAGCCCCTCGGGCACAGTATCACTCAAAAATAAAGCCTCTCGGGCAAGCCTCTCAGTCACTCGTGACTCCACTATCCGCTCGCATGCTCACACTAAACACTCGTACTCAACAAGTACCATGAATACACACGACTGCTGCGGCGGGCAGCCCGATCCAACACATATATATCTATACTGCTGCGGCGTGCAGCCCGATCCATATAATAGTCGACTGCGCCCACTTTGGGTGTACAGACTCCGGAGGGGCTCCTACAGCCCAATTGCTATATTTGCTGCGGCATGTAGCCCGATCCAATATGTACATTGCTGCGGCGTGCAACCCGATCCATATATAACATATATTGTTGCGGCGTGCAGCTCGACCCATATATAATCTGTATTGCTGCGGTGTGCAGCCCGACCCATATATAATCTATATTGCTGCGGCGTGTAGCCCGACCCATATGTAATATATAACATATATATTGTTGCGACGTGCAGCCCGGTCCATAACTATCCTCACATACTCGGATCTCGGCCTAGACATATATATTGCTGCGGCGTGTAGCCCGACCCATATGTAATATATAACATATATATTGTTGCGACGTGCAGCCCGGTCCATAACTATCCTCACATACTCGGATCTCGGCCTAGACATATATATTGCTGCGGCGTGTAGCCCGACCCATATGTAATATATAACATATATATTGTTGCGACGTGCAGCCCGGTCCATAACTATCCTCACATACTCGGATCTCGGCCTAGACATATATATTGCTGCGGCGTGTAGCCCGACCCATATGTAATATATAACATATATATTGTTGCGACGTGCAGCCCGGTCCATAACTATCCTCACATACTCGGCTCTCGTCCTGACTCAGTCATCCTCACAAGCCACTTGGGCAATTCATCTCAACTCACGAGACTCAACCCAAAATACTTCTCAGAGTTTTCAAAGCAGTGTGATAACAATGAAAATAACAACAAGTAGAAAACATGACTGAGTTCACAATTGTTCTATCGGGATAGTGTGAGAATAGTGTAAAAGTACTTCTGAGGGTCTAAACAGGTTGGAACAAGTCCCCAAACATGGCTCACAACCCATAAACAAGTATAAACTTCTGAGATACAGGATGTCGTAAGGTTTCAACTCGAATACGCGGCTTAACAGTCGCTGCGGGATGGACCAAGTCACAATCCCTATTGGTGCACGCCCACACGCTCATCACCTAGAATGTGCGTCACCTCATTTACCAAAATAATATCAAATACCGGGGTTTCATACCCTCAGGTTTAGAGTTACAATCGTTACGTACCTCAAAACAACCCAAAAGCTATTCCGCTATGCTCTTGCCCCTCGAATTGACTCCCAAATGCTCCGAATCTAACCAAAACCAGATTAACATCATCAATATATGCTAACGGAACAAAAACCAAACGAAAGACATAGGTTTTAAGCACAATTCCCGAAATTGGCCAAATCCGAGCCCCGGGCCCACGTCTCGAAATTCGATAAAAATCATAAAACTAGAATCCTCATTCCCTTACGGTCTACCCATACCAAATTTACCAAAATCCGACCTCAATTGACCTGCCCACTCAAATCACCAAAAGAATTTTTCAAATTTTCCTCCCATTTTTCTCAACTTTTCTACTTTAATTCCTCAAATTGCATGGTGAAACTCAAGACAAATTCATGAAATTAAACCAAATATGATTGAAAAACACTTACCACAAGAACCCCACTGAAAAGCTCGTCCAAAATATCCTTCCCCCGAGCTCTCTAATGAAATATTGAGTTATGGCCAAGAATCCCCGAATTTAGAACTTAAAAACTGTCTGCCCAAGCCTCTTTCTTCACTGCGATCGCGAAGAACAAATTTGCTGCCCCATAAAATTACACTACGCGATCGCAGACATACACACGCGATCGCGATTCAGCAGGACATAAGCCCACGCGATCGCGAACCACTCTACGCGATCATGAAGAACAATGACTCAGCCCCCTCACGCGCCCATCAACTCTATGCGAACGCTAAGAACACCACGCGATCGCACTGCACAACAACCACACACTCACGCGATCATGACCTCCACCATGCAATCACATATAATAAGAATCCTGCCATCCCTAGCTAGGCCTACATGATCGCAAACATCTTCCCGCGATCACGTAGAAGGAAACCAGAAACTCACACCAGCAAAAATCTGCCAAGTTTTAAGCCAAGAGTTGGTCCGTTAACCACCCGAAACACACCCGAGGCCCTCGAGACCTCAACCAAACATACCAACATATTCCATAATCTCATTCAAACTTAGTCGAACCTTCGAAACACAAAAAACGACGCAAGAACACCAAAATCACATCAAATTCAAGCCTATGAACTTTGAAATTTCTAAATTTCGCCAATGATGCCGAAACCAACCAAAACACATCCGATTGACCAGAAATTTGCACACATATCCAAAATGAAATTACAAACCTGCTCCAACTATCAGAATTCCATTCCGACCCTGATAGCCTATTTTTCCATGCCGACCAGAAATCGCCAAAAACTAATTTTCGTCAATTCAAGCCTAATTCTACACTGGACATCGAAACTTCATTCCGAACACACTACTAAGTCCCAAATCACCTAAAGAAGCTATCCGATCCATAAAATCCACATTCTTAGGTTGTTTACCAATAAGTCAACTCCAGTTGACTTTTTCAACTATTATGCTAATTTAAGAGACTAAGTGTCTCTATTTTCACCACGACCACTCTAAGCCCGAACCAACCGACCCAACACAACATAAATAGGCTAAGAAACATATGATAAATCAGAAATGGGGCTAATCTCACGGAACGACTGATAATAGGCTAAATTCACGTAGTTTAGTGTATATTTGTACTCTAACTTACTGATGCTTCACTATCTTAGGAGTGTGAAAATGATGTTAAAATGTATCTAATTGTTAATTTTATGTTTCGCAGGAGCTAAATGCGCTTATGAGGACCTAGGATGGTGTTTGGAGCCAAATTGAAGGAGAAAGGCCCTTGGAGTATTTGACGTGTGAAAAGAAGGAAGAAAACTTGATGGGACAGATTATAAGTCCACTAGCGCGGTCTTAGTGCACCCATTAGCGCGACTGCACTAGTCCAGCGGTCCCAAGCAGAATGTTTAGTCATTAACGCACCCAGTAGCGCGATGACTAGCGCGAGCGCGCTAGTCTAGTCGAACACGTTATTTTCCAGGGGTAAACTTGGAAGCTTGGGACAATTCCACTTAACCTATATAAGGTTCAACTCGCCCAAAAGAGAGTATTAATCAGGTTTAGAGTCTTGTTCAAGAAAATCAATGGCAAGAGGAAAGGAGGGAAATTGGGCATCAAATCTCATCTCTCTTCCTTGTATTTTTGTCATTGTTGATGAATTCTTATGTTGTTATTTTCAGTACAATTATGAGTAGCTAATCTATTTAGTCTAAGTTTTTGGTGGAACCCGTTGAGGATGAACATCTTGTTATGTTAATATAGTTTGCTTAGTTTCAATCTCTATTTGTTCAACTAAGTTCTTATTGTAGTTGATTGAAGGGCCCTCAATTAGCTGTGCCTATTTAATATGTATCTGCTCGGGAGAGAGTGCATATTTAGGTATTTTTTTGAGCAACACCACTCCCAAATTATAGGAGGGATCCATAACCGAGGGTTTAAAGGTTGGATTAGGGATAAAGATACCTTGGGTGCAATCTAAAGTGAGCTATAATAAAAGCCAGCTAGCATAGCTCGGGAGAGTGCGTCTAGTAAATTATCGTAATTACTCGGGAGAGATTTACAGTAGCGAGAGTGCTCTTGATTGATAGAGATAATTAGGCCAAACAATAGGAAATATACAAGATGGGATTTCATCAGCGCAGGAAACTATAACCTTAGATCCTTCTCGCATTTGTTTATAACTCAGTAGTAGTTATCTTTTAGTCTACTTAATTTCATTCAGCTTTAGTTAGTAAAAATACCAACAAATTGTCATTCTTAATCTTTGGGAAGTTGATTACGAAGAATCGAGTGAGTCTAAAAACTATAATTGATAGGTTAATTCCCTGTGGGATTCGACTCTGGGCGAAATACTCAGATTATATTTGCAACGCCCGCTTAGTCTTTTTATAAGACATAGTTGAGCGTGATAAAATTTTGGCGCCGTTGCCGGGGAATTAACGGTTTTATCAATTACAGTTTGAAGAAACACCAAATTCTACAGTATAGTCAATTTTCTTCAATTTTCATCTATACATTGAAATTTTAACGTTTGCTAACTTGGTTGTACAGGTGCATACCTAGAAACTCATCGAGAACTTGTGAAGTATTTGAAGCCTTATCAGACCCCGAGAAAGTTTTCAAGGCCTTGAACCGGGCCAATCGAAAAAGCAAACAACAGCCATCAATTGAACAGCTTGAACCTGACATGGAAAATCTAAACAACAAGAACAACAATGGGGACGACATGGTAGACCCAGTTGCGCAGATAGTGGCACCTCTTGTGACAGAGGCTTCTTTATATGACTGGGCACAACCCACGATGGGTAATTTTGCCACTGCGATAGTAGTCCCTCAGATACAGGCCGAGTCCTTTCAGATTACAAATAATATGCTGCACTTGCTGCAGAACAAGGGACTATTTTCGAGGTCATACATTGAGGATCCCCAACAGCATTTGAAGAATTTCCTTTCGATTTTCAAAACTCAGAGGCAGCCAAACGTCACCCAGGAAGCAATAAAACTGTTGTTGTTTCCATTCTCAGTGACAGGAGCATCCCAGACATGGCTAAACTCGCTCCCCATTAATTCCATTACCACATGGGAGGAGTTAGTTAAGTAGTTCGTGAACAAATTCCATCCACCCAACAAGACATCTCAACAAATTGATGAAATCTTGAGCTTCAGACAAAAGCCAACTGAGACATTGCAGGAAACATGGGAACGATTTAAAGGAATGTTGGTTATATGTCCGCTCCATGGTATTCCAGAGAAGATGCTGGGGCAGTGTTTCTATATGGGTCTGGCGGACACTATAAAGGCAAATGTAGACGCTTCATCTAGTGGAGCATTCTTGAGAAAAACATGGAGAGAAAGCCAAATCCTGCTTGATAAAATGGCGCAGAATTCGGGGTGGATAACCAGGAATGCACCCATTACTCCGGTAGGTCACTCAGCGCCCTTCGATATATCCAATACTCTTGTTGAGAATGTGGCCATCTTGATAACACAAATGAGCATACTAACCAAAAAGGTGGAGGAGTCAGGGCAAAAACAGCAGGTACATATTGTGGATACAACCAATGGGGGCTTATGCACAACTTGCATTAGTCATCCACTTGGTAATCAGTGAAATGCTGAATGTGATCAACATCACTACCCTAAAAATATGAACTATGTGTCAAGTTATGGGGGTCAACGACAGGGTGGACGGAATTGGGGCCAACAAAATCAACCATACAGGCCAGTTGAGCAGCAACACAACAGTGGAAACATGGGAGCCATGCGACCTCAGGGTAATATGGAGCCTTACCAAAGGCCACTGGGGTACAATAATCAAAATTAGCATCATCGACAGGCTTATCACCCCTCTCAGCAACAACATGGTAGTAGACAAGAAGATGGGTTTTCCAGAATTGAAGCAGTGATGCAAAAGGTTATTGGGTCAACTGCAAAAATAAGCGAGAGAGTAGATGCACATGAGTTAGCTATTAAAAAAATTGAAGTGCAAATGGTCCAGATTTTGATGTCTTTGAATAATCGTCCTCAGGGGACATTGCCTGCAGACACTCAGGTAAATCCTAAGGATCATGGTCCTAAGAAGCTAATGGCAGTGAGTCTACGCAATGTCAGGTACTTAGACTTAGAGCAGGAAAGATCTCAAGAAAGCAGACAGGCTGAGACACTAGTACCAGTGCCTATTGAATTTGATGAGTCAACAAAACTGACTGAGGTGAGTGCATCCTGCACAAGGAGAACCCAGCACACAGCTCGAGGCTGAGAAAGAAGTTGAGCCAGCCCAAGAACCGGTGATTGAGGTGGTGGATGAAAAAGAAAAATCCCAACTCACTGGGAAGAAGAGACCTCTAGCCCCATTCCCACAGAGGCTGGCTAAGTATTAGAAGGATGAGCAGTATAAAAAGTTCTTGGACATGTTGAAACAAATACAAGTAAACATTTCTCTGATTGATGCTCTGAAGGAGATGCCTAGGTATGCCAAAATGATGAAGGACTTAATGTCCCGAAAATTTGACTTCCAAGACTTGGCCACAGTGACGCTTACTCAGACTTGCAGTGCTGTTGTGACCCGACCAATTGCGGAAAAGTTGTCTGATCCAGGGAGTTTCACCATTCCCTGCACCATTGGAAATTTTGTCTTTGCAAAGGCACTTTGTGATTTAGGGGCCAACATTAATCTTATGCCTCTGGCCATCTACAAGAGGTTGGGGATTGGTAGAGCTAGACCAACCTGTATGTTGTTGCAGCTAGCAAACAGGACGGTAAAGAGACCGTCAGACATTCTGGATGACGTATTGGTGCAGGTAGGGAAGTTTGTGTTCCCTGAGGATTTTGTGGTACTGGACTGAAGAGTGGATGAAGAGATTCCCATAATTTTGGGAAGGCCATTCTTGGCCACTGGGCGAGCCCTCATTGATTGTAAAACTGGGGAGCTCAAGATGAGATTGACCAACGAGGAAATCACATTCAATGTGTAGAAATCCATGAGGCGACCAAGTGAGTTCGCCAATTGTTCTCTTATTAATGTTGTGGATGTGATAGTGGAGGAAGATGATGAGTCCTTAACTATTGAGGACCCCCTTGCTGCATGTTTGATGAATTTCGGTGAGGTAAATGGGGAAGAATGGGTGTTAGCGCTTGATGGAAAAGGTGTTTAGCCGAGGGCACTCGAGTTTGAGCCCTTACACTTAGAAAAGAGAGAGACTTTGCAAGCCAAGCCATCTGTTGAAGAGCCACCCAAGCTGGAGTTGAAGCCCGCGTTTCTTGGACCTAGTTCTACTTTACCTGTTATTATCTCATCCAGTTTGCTAGATGTGCAGGCAAAGCAGCTATTACAGGCACTCACAGAGTGTAAGACTGCCATTGGTTGGACCATGGCAGACATAAAGGGGATCAGCCCACATACTGTATGCACAAAATTCTGCTGGAAGAGGGGCACAAACCTTCCAGGGAACACCAGAGGCGGCTGAACCCAAACATGAAAGAAGTGGTGAAGAAGGAAATCATAAAGTGGTTAGATGCGGGAATCATTTTCCCCATCTCTGACAGCAACTGGGTTAGCCCAGTACAATGTGTTCCTAAAAATGGTGGCATGATGGTTGTAAAAATTGACAACAACGAGCTGATATCCACAAGGACCGTCACTGGCTGGAGAATTTGCATGGACTACCAAAAGTTAAATCTTGCCACCCGTAAAGATCACTTCCCACTTCCCTTCATCGATCAAATTCTCGACAGACTGGAAGGAAGGTCTCACTTTTATTTTCTGGACGGGTACTTGGGGTACAACCAAATTTCCATTGCCCCGGAAGACAGAGAATACACCTCATTCACCTGTCCCTACGGGATCTTTGCATTCAGAAGGATGCCCTTTGGCTTATGCAATGCCCCTGCCACATTTCAAAGGTGCATGATGGCCATATTCACTGACATGGTCGAAGATATCATGGAGGTATTCATGGATGATTTCTCAGTGGTGGAAAATTCATTCGATGAGTGCCTAGCAAATCTGACCCGAGTGTTGAAGCGGTATATTAAGACGAACCTTGTGCTTAATTGGGAGAAGTGCCATTTCATGGTAAAAGAGGGGATAGTCTTGGGGCACTTGATGTCGAGCGAAGGAATTGAGGTGGATCGTGCCAAAGCAGATGTGATTGCAAAGCTTCCACCTCCCACATCAGTTAAAGCGATAAGGAGCTTCCTCGGGCATACCGGGTTCTACCGGCAATTCAGAAGAGACTTTTCCAAAATAGCCAAACCCCTATGTAAGTTTCTTGAAAAAGATTACCCTTTTGTGTATTCTAATGATTGCAGGGTGGCTTTTGAGGAGTTGAAAAAGAGGCTAGTCACGACCCCGATTATTGTTGCTCCCGACTGGGAGCAACCATTCGAGCTCATGTGTGATGCCAGTGACTACGCAGTGGGAGCGTGTTATGATAGCGAAAGGAAAATATAATGCACCCGATCTACTACGGGAGTAGGACATTGAGTGGAGCTCAGCTGAACTACACGGTGAACGAAAAGAGATGCTGGCAGTAGTGTTCGCTTTTGACAAGTTCAGATCATACCTGATCGGCTCGAAGGTGATTGTTTACACTGATCATGTTGCCCTCAGGTTGAGAAGAAAGAATCCAAGCCGCGCCTAATTCGTTGGATGCTGATACTGCAAGAATTTGATCTAGACATTCGTGACCGCAAGGGCACGGAGAACCAAGTCGTGACTTGAAGGTGCTGAAAATGTTGTAGAAACAGGGGATATTCTGGAAACCTTCCCAGACGAGCAGCTACTCGCCACGAGCATGGTGGAGGTGCCATGGTATGCAGACATCGCAAATTACCTGGCAAGTGGTATTGAGCCCTATGAACTCTTATCTATCCAAAAGAAAAAAAATTATCATGATTGCTGCAATTATTACTGGGATGAACCTCACTTGTTTAGAATTTATATTGATAATATGATCCGGAGGTGCGTCCCCGAGATAGAACAATTTTTATATTTTTCAGGCATGTCACGCATCAGCTTATGGAGGGCATTTTGGAGGAGTTCGAACAACAGCCAAAGTTCTAGAGGCCGGATTCTACTGGCCAACTGTGTTCAAAGATGCCCATCAATGGGTGAAGGGCTGCGATGAGTGTCAACGGACGGGGAACATATCCCGTCACCACGAGATGCCCATGAACCCGATCCAAGAGGTCGAGGTGTTTGATGTATGGGGGATTGACTTTATGGGTCCCTTCGTTAGCTCTTACAACAATAAGTACATATTTGTTGCTGTAGACTATGTGTCCAAATGGGTGGAAGCTGCGGCACTTTCCACAATTGATGCAAGGGTGGTAGTGGGATTCTTGAATAAAAACATATTCACCCGTTTTGGGATTCCAAGGGCCATCATCAGTGACGGAGGTAGTCACTTCTGCAACCGTTCCTTCAAAATCTGTTAGCTAAGTACGATGTGCGCCACAAGGTGGCAACCCCTTATCTCCCTCAGATGAGTGGGCATGTTGAGATGTCAAATCGATAAATCAAGAGTGTGCTGACTAAAATGGTGAATGATGAGTGGCTAGAATTCATGATTTTAAGCATTATATACCTTGCATTTTATGAGCTTTAATGATAAAATACACGTCGTATGTGCCTAATAGGATTTATTTTATGTGTAGGTGAATTGGAAATGGAAATGGGGCTAAACGGATGCAAATACGTTGAAGAATACGCGAAAGGGGACGCCCGGACGATAGCCGGGCGACAGAGCCAAATAGCCTGACCCAGCCTGGCCTTAGCCAGGCATTAGAGCCCTAACGCCAGGGGCTGCCTGGCCTTACCCAGGCGTTTGGGCTGAAACGCCAGGGTCCTTGGACGACCAGAAATCGAGTTTTGACGGGTTTTAAGTGTTTCCAAGTTAGAATAGAAGTCTTTGACACGTTTAGGGTTCATCCTAAACATATAAATAGACCCAAAAACATCACATTGAGGGACTTTTGACAGGGGGATTCGACAGA